>NW_025916918.1:0-22920 GCF_018835915.1 Vigna umbellata
CATTTTCACGTTTTTTTAAAAATACCAAGAAAATAAATAAATAGAAATAATGAAATTCAAATTTGTGTTTGTTTGGTATGTGTTTGTGTGTGTGTATATATATATATCTATATCTATATAATAACAAAAATATTATCATATATAATCTCTATATATATAATATAAAGAGAAAGTTTAAAAAATAGCGATTATACACAATTTTTTATTCTATTATTTCATCAATTGGACTTTCCTCATCTTTCTATCTCTTTTATTTCTTTTCAATTTCTTTTCTATAAAATATCTTTAGTTTGTTTATTGTATTTTCATCTATTTTTATTATTTATTATTTTTATTTATTAGCACATAGAATATTATATTGTAATTAACTATAAACTAAATTTAATATACTTGAGTTTATTTATATTTTATTTAATTTTTTTAACATTATTTAGTATTTGGAATTTTTAATATCTATATAATTTTTTATTAGTTTATTAAGAGTTTTTTTAAAAAAAATTTAAGAAATAAACTCTTATTTAGGAATATATATATATATATATATATATATATATATCTCTATATATAAAGGTGAAATTTCAAAATAATTAATATCTGTATTTTTTTAATTAAAATAATAAATTACATAAATTAAAAATTATTTTAAAAAATTGTAGGTGTTGAGGAAGTATTATTCCAAAAACTTCTTAATACGAAAAAAATCAATAACTAATAACAAGATTAAAAATTAATCTATTCTAAAATCTAAATATTATACAGTTCCATTTTGAAGCTAGCTTTAACAAAACAAAAATAAATGCAGTATAAAAAGAATATAAAAAAAATTATTTTAATTCCGCCGAAATTGGGCAATTAAATTGGTGGATTTTGTATACAAAATAACATGCAATTTCATCTTAACGAACTTACTTTCTACTTAGGATTAATTATGTTTTTTTATTCAAAGAAAAAATAGGGAGAATAAAAATACATTAATGGCACTTAAATATATGCCAGGTATTCATGTTGATATTGCTGAAGCAAAATACAAATACTGGTCTATGTTCGCCCCGAATCCGGTTGAAGTTGTATTAGCAGCAGGACAGAAAGCTAAAGAGGAAGCAGGTAACATTAATTACTTTCGAATTCTTGTGTTCTATTTTTAAGTGTTTCCACCGTTCTTGAAAATAAATTCGGGGTGATTAATATCCGTGAGCTTGTTCTACATGGTAGACCTCGATTAGAGGATACAGAAAATCGACGTGATATAAAGGAACTTTCAGGAAGAGGGAAACATTGAGAACATGCTTTTTGTCGAGCAAGGATTGCGACAATTGGCTTCACTAAAGGTTTCTTCTATTATATCCTTATTGCTTCAAATGTAGTAGATACTGAAATACTGACATGTGTTTTTCGCACGCAAGTACAATGTTGTGAATTTATCCTTACCTTTCTTCAGAAGAACTTCTTCTCGTATTATTCACTAAGATGTTAACTCATTATCAATAGAATCTTACTAATTAAGGTCGTCAGAATAAGGAGTAATTGCTATTGGTCCTAAATTAAATCTACTTGTTACTATTATACAATTAAAAAATCTTAAAACGTGTCAGGTGGTGTACTATTAAAAAGGCATCTTTAGTGAAATTTTCGTTTTATTAACATAGATTTTTTTAATATACATGTGATCTTTATTTTAAAATTTAAAAAATGTTAGTATAATGATAAATAAATAATGAACTAGTAAAAAATTAATGTGTCGTGTGACATATTCTCAAAAAAATGTATGTTAAAATATCTTCTTTCAGTCTAGAACACATAATAGCTTTTTTATCTGAAATGGATCGAATATATGATAATGTGTAAGCAAGCGTGTATTATCTTCCCTGGAAGAGTGTGCTAACATGAGGTGCTAGAATCAGGGGTCAAAAAGACGTAAAACTAAAGTGCTGTTTGATTACTATTATCAAAGATAGAATGGATAATTTGGACATTGAAAATGTATGAAGATTTTAATTTAATAATAAAATTTAAATTACTAGTCTATACGTAATTTTTTTTCTAGGTAAATTTTATTTTTACCATCCATCTTGTGCATGGTTTTCAGTAAGTTGGGTCTTTATTGAATAGAAACATGAGTCCTTTAGGCTTTTAGTCGGTTCACCAAGGAATTTAAAATCTAGAAATGCCCTTCTATCCATATTTTTAACTTTTGTCGGAAAGTAATTTTAGAAATACTTTGTTTTTCTTATAGATACTAATTATGTTATTCAGTGAAATGACTACTAACAGCCATACTATTTTTAGAGCTAAATTTGCCAACAACATGGCACTCATGACATTTAATTCATCTGTTAACATCTTATTTTGACTGCTAAAAAAATTATTCTATCTATGATTTGATTTCTTCTCCATGACTGTTTTGAAGGTAGAGGAAGCATTGGCGTTTGTA
This sequence comes from Vigna umbellata, assembly GCF_018835915.1. The sequence continues at coordinate 2,432 of NW_025916918.1, forward strand.
TTGGCTCAACATAGGCGACCAAATGTGTTAAGATTTGGCTTTTCAGGTGCCCGATTCAATATTCACTCTAATTTTATAGTATGTTTAGTACATTCTCATCATCTTATTTGATATAGTATACATTAATTTGTCTCCATTATTCATTCAACCTTTATCTCGTTTTACATATGCACATGTCAAAAGCATTTCATAAAAATCGAAGAGAGAGATAAGAATGTTATTCCAAAGTTGTCGGAAGAAAAAAAAGACGTTAGCTTTTTCCGCAAATGCTGTTGTCATATGTCATTTAGCTTCTGTTATAAATTTTGCTTATGAAATTATGAAAGATGGAAGAGAATCCGTATAATCATATTGTTAAGAGTTATTTAAATAGTAGAATCACACTATTAAGAGTTATTTAAATCCACATATTCATTTACTCAAAGATTGATATATGTAAGTTCTGACACTCTTATTTTTTTGGTGTAGATGACCTAAAACTACCGGTTGAAGGGCAGTGTGATGCATTTGGTAAGTTTTTTGGATTACAGTTTCCATTTTGCCCAATCACGTGTTAAAAAGCTGAAACTTAATGCAAGTGGAGTTATAATGTTAGATGGGAGTAGTAACTGAACCCTGCTTTGAAACTTTTGAAGTTGAATAACTTAGGGACTTTGATTTAGTTTACTGTATTTTTTTTTCAAATATGAGATATGGAGTATGTTAAGTGAGAATTATAGAGGTCAGATGCATACATAGTCTTGACCATTCAATCTGATGTTACATGTTTTGTCTACCTTATACCTTATCATCCTCACCACAACTTGCTCGTCTGTAGCTTTATTCACATTGACACTCGATAACATAAATTGATATTTAATTGGATTGACGTTATTTATGTATAAATCTTTTATTTTCAGATTTGAGTCAGGAGGAGGCTGAAGATGTATCTTTTAAACAGGTATTTAGCAATTTCTAAGTATGTGAATAAAAAAAAAAGAGATTTCATCATATTTTTTTAAGATTGCTGTAAATTAATAGAAGAACGATAAATTAATATAAATATAAAATCATTTTTTACAATCATACATTTATAGCATTTATTTTCCTAACTGTTCACTTTATTTTCATTTTGAGTATATATGGACTCTTATCAATCATGTTTGATTAGGCTTGGCTTGCTTACATTTGGAGGAGAGCAAAAAATCATGAAATAGAACCTGACATAGCATACGAGCGTTTACAGTTTTGGATCAATCATAACTCAAAGATTCCTAATTCACAAGATGCCGTTGACGGTATTGTCCACCCCTTTCCTACCTATCAATTGTAATTTACCTGCAACAGCCCTATTAAACTTTTCGTGTAAATTAAGCTTTTGCTATTATAGTTCTGCACAATGCTGTCACTTTTATGGTATATTTTAGCATGTAATAAGAAAAGCAGTATTAGCAGAAGATATAACCATAAGTATCTTTTATATATTTCTTGGTGGTTCTACTTGCAAATACCATGAACTGGATCTATTCAAAAGGAAATTCACTTAAACAAATATAATATCTAACGAGATTTGAATTCAACCATGTAACATGTAAAAATTTGATATCATTCTTAATCTAAAATCTTAAAATAATATATTAAAGGATCTTTCTATATAACGTGAAACTTTGATTCAAATCAGCATTTTAAACCGGCTGCAGCAGTTAAAAGATCCAATGTTATCATTCTATAATGTTATCATTCTATTTTTTGTTAGTATGTATTAAGTGAATTATAATCATGTAAATGATACTTTCACAGGCAACAAACTTTTAGGTTCATTTAATATTATATTTTACTTCTTTTTATAAATACAAAAAATTATGTAACGTGTGTGAGAGTTTCACTGCTGTTATAACCTTCTCTTGCAAATATATGTCAATGCTCCTACTTTATTCCTTTTTCGCAGTTGAACGTGGACTTGCCGAAATCAGAAGGTTGGATATTGAAACGCAACTATGGGATGAATCACGCAGAGAGCTGGAGCAAGATGCTGACAACTCCAACGTGCCTGGTCGGTCAGACTTTTAATATATTTAAATTAGGTTACAACATTTACTTTTTCACATTTTTTAAATGGGTTTTGTAATTTAGTTAATCAAGAGTTGGAGTAAAATAGGCTATAATTTTCAGTGTATCATATTTTACAAAACAATGTTATCAATTATTATGATAATTTTAAAAAATTATAATAGATTGGATTTATATTTTGTTGTGGTTTTTTATGAATTTTACATGTTTTAACACATTCGCAACGTTTTGCTAATTTTTCTAATATTTTAACAGTGCATATAATTTATAATTTATATTTAATATGTTAAAAAATAGAAAAATATTTTGGATTTAATTTAAAAAAATTATAATAATTATAAAAAAGTGAGGTAAATTATCGTTATTAAAAGAAAATTGTTTACGTTTATAGTTAAATATAAAAAACAATACAGGAATGAAAAATAAATAAAAATATATGTTTTAGAAGATTATATATGGATCACTGCTTCAGCATTTTTTTTAGATACATTAATTTCAGAATGAGCATTCCAAAAGTTAATTTTGAATCCTGAAATACTTTTCGAAAAGGCTATTCCAGAACACAATTTTAAATACATTCCAAAATGAATCTTCAGGAAGGTATTTCTCAATTCGAAAATAACTTCCGAATCAACCTTTTTGAAAAAAATGATTATTTCGGAAAATATTTTTGAGTTCGGAAATACATTCAAGAATAGTTATTCCAGAATATAAAAATAAGTTATGGAATTCATTTTCCAATATGGAAATATCTTTCAAACATCCAATTTGAAATGTATTTTTTTTATGCATTTCACGTTAAGTGTTTCCAAAAATATTTCGGAGCAGCAAAAAAAAGAAAAGTGCATGAAGAAGCACTATGATTCAAATCAAATTTACCCACGTTATAATCTCCTTGCGATCTTCCTCGACGTCTTATTTTTTAAAAATTTTAGATAATGATATTTTGACAACATTTTTTTGACAACATTTTAACATAATTTACGTGTCATTATGTGATTGACTCAAAATTACTGTGCACAATCAATAATAATAATCATAAACACCAAAGACCAATCACATAATGACACATAAATAATATTAAAATATTATAAAAGAAATGTTGTCAAAAAGTATCATTATCCATAAATTTTAGCTTTATGAATTATGTCGATCTTCTTTTAAAACAATTTCGTTGACATTTTTTCATACTGCATCGACATATCCTTCATAATTCAAAGTCATTCTAACTACAAAAATATTTACCGTAAAAGTTGGTAGTCTAAGACAAAAAAAAATGAAATTAAATATTGCAAAATATTTTATACACATACAAATCACGTATCTCACACATATTCTAAAAAGAGTTTAACATGACTCTATAACAACAATAAACTATTAAAACAATCATTATTGAAGAATAACACAATATAAAAAACAATAATGATGACAGGGTGAGATGAAAACGACTTTATTATCTCACGTTCATCTTCAAAAGAAAAATCAAGCCTCATACCCATACACGGGTATAACACTTTTATTCCATCTTCATCTCGATCAAATAATGGGGTGTATACTTATTCTCATTCACGTACTATTTTTATCACTATTTTAATATCAATTAATTACTTTTTATAAAACAAATTACGATAAAGAAAACATGATATTATTAAATATTCAATATCAAAATTATGTATTATTGTTTTTCTAAAATCAAACAATTTTAAAAAGTTATAATTATAATTGTATACATATGAAATTAGAGTACAAGATAAAATATTATAAGAATCAAAATATTTATTAAATTTGCAAACCTTGATGAAATGAAAATAATAAAATTAAAAAATATTTTAAAAATATTATAAAGAAACAGGTATCCAAGCTTAAAATTATTTTAAATGTCTATTTATTTCCTTTCTTTAGATTTTATTTAATTTTTTATGTACTGATAAAAATATAATAAAGAACTCAATCTAAATCACATAAAAAACAAATATTAAACTAATAATAATTAAAATTTAATATACATTTTTCATCTTTCTGAAGTTCAATCTATGTTAGATGATAATAAACAAGATTCATGACAATGACATTGAAACTTATTAAATGAACTAGATAATAAAAATAATTATATAAAAAATCATCAAAATAGTATTTTATATGATAAAAGTAAACTACAAATAAATATTAAAAATGGTAAAAATATTAGATGTACGTCTTGAAAATAATTTCGTACACATTAAATGAATTCCCATAAATAATAATAAATATATAATTAAGAGAGTGATAAGATGAAAAATATTTTAAAATTTTTTTTAAAAATCAAATATCATAGTAATTTTAACTATTAAGAGATATGAAAATTATTTTAACAAAACAAAAGTTTTTCCTGTGAAAAAAAATTAAGGATAAAAAAAATAAAAAATATTCTTTTTATATTACCTATTAAATAAAGATTCATGTTAGTAAATATTTGAAATTGAAAGTCAAACTATTTTTATATGAAAAAAATAAAAATATTGAAAAGAATATAAATACTCAAATACGATACATAAAACTATTTGATCGAATATAATCAACAATAAACAATTTGAATATAATCTTACAAAAAAGTTACTGATGATAATACACAATTTTACAGTTTGAATATAATTATAGAAAAATTACGTCTAAAGACATGAGTTGATTATATATATATATATATATATATATATATATAATATATAATATTATATTATATATATATATATATATATTCTATTATATATAATATATATATTATATATATATATATGGGTTTGGCTAACGCAAACGCCTGTTTTTCAGTTGGTACATTTAGCAATGTGTAACCGATTTTAGTAGATAAAAATAAATACCCTATATATCATGGATTCTAAGTTTTAAAGGTTAAGGGTCTTTTATAATTTTGATCTCAAAACTTCGAAAAAAAAAAAACCTCCAAACCCTTACTCCCTCTCTCATTCCTCTCACTATCCTTTCTCTTTCTCTCTCTCACTCCAACTCTCTCACTCCAACCTTTTCTCTGTCAATCCCTACTGTAGTCCCAATTGAAAAAATCAGAAAACACTTGCCTTTAATAATTTGCCTTTGTAAAGAGTTGAGTCATTGACATATTCCACCTTCAACAAAGGTTCATTCACGATCTCTTCAATTTTCACGCATCTTCCCTAATTTCTATAATTTTATCATCTGCATATGTTGAATCATCATCTCTAAAAAAACCCTCCAGGCCAATTACCAATTCTTTCGGATGTGATTATGCTGGTGAAAATTAGATAAAATTATATAAGACAAAAATTATAAAATGAAAATTCATTATAAAGTCATTTTTTTGTAAGAAATTGTTTAACAACAGTGTTTCTGATTTTTTCCAGGCCAATACGCATTCCTTTGATGTCATTATGCTTGGTGAAAATTAGACAAAATTAGATAGACCAAAACTTATAAATAAAACTCATTATAAATCATTTTTTTGTAAAATTGTTTAACACAAGTAATTTTTGATTTTTTTTTCCAGGTCATTACCATCCTTTTATGCTTGTGAAAATTGGTAAAATTAGATAAGACAAAATTATAAGATCAAAAACTCATTATAAAATCATGTTTTTTTGTAAGATTGTTTTAACGGCAAGTGTTTCTGATTTTTTTCAATTGAGGCTACAGTAGGGATGACATAGAAAAGATTGGAATGAAGAAAATGAAATAGAAAGGTTGAAGGAATGAGAGAGGTGAGTAGGGTTTGGGGGTTTTTTTTTTTTTTTTTAGTTTTGAGAATGAAAATTATTAAAATACCCTTACCTTAAAACCTTAGAATTCATATATATAGGGATATTTTTTGTATACTAAAACCCGGTACACATTGCTAAAATGTACCAACTGAAAAACAGGCGTACGCGCCTAAACCCTATATATATATGGGGTTTGCTAATGCGCGTACGCTTGTTTTTCAGTTGGTACATTTTAGCAATGTGTACCGAATTTTAGTAGACAAAAATATCCTTATATACCATGGATTCTAAGTTTTAAGGTTAAGGGTATTCTAATAATTTTCATTCTCAAAACTAAAAAAAAAAAGAAACCCCAAACCCTTACTCACCTCTCTCATTCCTCTCAACCCTTTCTCTTTCATCTTTCTCACTCCAATCTTTTCTCTGTCATCCCCTGTAGCTCCATTGAAAAAATCAGAAACACTTTGTCCCTTAAACAATCTTACGTTTTCCATCTTATAATTCTTGTCTTATTTAATTTTATCCAATTTTCACAAGTATAAAGGAATTGGTAATTGACCTGGAAAAAATTATCAGAAATACCTACTGTAAACCATTTGTCTTACAAAAAAAGATTTTATAATAGTTTTTTGGTTTTATAATTTTTTGTAGGAATTGGTAATTGGCTTGGAAAAAATCAGAAACACTTGTTGTTAAACAATTTCTTACAAACAAAACTTAGTAAATGAGTTTTCATTTTCTAATTTTTGTCGTAATAATTTTATCTAATTTTCACAAACATAATGACATCCGAAGAATTGTAATTGGCTGAAGGGATTTTTTTAGAGATGATGACATCTAAAAATTAGAGAGGTTAGTGGAGATGGTGAATTGAAGAGATCCTTGAAGGAACCTTTCCTAACGGTGAATATGTAATGACTCAACCCTTTACAAAGGCAATTTTTTTAAAGGCAAGTGTTTTCTGATTTTTTCAATTGGGGTACAGTAGGGATGACAGAGAAAAGGTGGAGTAAGAGAGATGAAAGAGAAGGGTTGAGAGGATAGAGAGGTGAGTAAGGGTTGGGAGTTCTTTTTTTTTTTTAAGTTTTGAAGAATGAAAATTATTCAATAACCCTTAACCCTTTAAACTTAGAATCCATATATAAGGGTATTTGTGTCTACTAAAATCCGGTACACATTGCTAAAATGTACCAACTGAAAAACAGGCGTACGCGCGTTAGCAAACCCCTATATATATATATATATTATATATATATATTATATATATATATATATATATATATTTATATATTATTTAATAAATAATAAATACTTTAATAATTTAAATGAAAAAGTATTAGGATATGTATAAAAAGAAATATAAATATATACTTATTTATCTTCGTCTTCATAATCAATTAAAAACAAAATCGGTATTATCTATATCTATACTCGTATTCATTCAATACAAAAACCTTAAAATAAAAACAATTTCAAATATTACTAAATATGATAAGTTTATTTCTCTATATATGGTAACCCTACACAATTGACTAACTAAACAATAAATGACCATTTAAATTAATTTATGTCGGTTATAATTCAGTGGACCATTTTCTAAATTTTTCATAAAACTATAAAAATTTTACAGTAAAACATGTCATTAATGTTAACATTGGGTTATGTACTTGTAATGAATGCTTGTAAAGTTTACATAAAAACCGAAAAAAGTCAACAAAATAGATGAAAATGGATAAGTATGGTGCTAAGTAAGTATGAGTAAGAAGCAACAATCTAACTTGTAGTGTTGGCAGAAAGCTGTGAATTTTCTTGTCAGAACATTAATATAGAGACCAACTACATTAAATTTTATTCACAATAAATTTGTGGTCATCAAATTTTAAAGATAATTAGAATTAGAGATGTCACAATTTCTCATGATTATTTTCACTCGTTTATATAAATATTTAAAATATTTGAAAATATAAAAGTACACATTGATTAATATAGAAGTACAAATTAATAAAAACTTGTGAAATATTAAAGTCTACCTAGGATCTTAATCTTAACAATAGGTATTATAAGAAATTTAAATTGATACCATTTATATATAAACATAAAGAATATATTAAATTTCCTATGTGAGTCTTTAAAAAATAAAAAATAAAATATAAATTCAATAATATTATTATTAAGATTTTTTCAGTTGAATGGATTTAGGAAAGAGTGATTAAATGAATTTAAGAGGATTTGAAAATAAATTTTTGTTGTTGTTTATTTAAGTGGATTTGGAGGTATGTGAGAATAGATTTGAAAGTAATTTTTTTTAATCTTTCATATCAATCAAATCCTACGTTAATTCTCACAAACGTTTCTTCCAAATCCACTCTCACATACCTCCAAATTCACTCAAATAAACAACCACAAAAAATTATCTTCAAATCCTTTCAAATCTATTCCATCACTCTCTCAAATCCATTAAAATAAACAAAGATAAAGAAAATTCACACGAAAATTAAAAAAATAATATAACACCACGTGACACATTTAACATAAAATAACTAATGAGATTTTATAAAGTCTTTAAGGCCTTGTTCTTTTGAGTGGATTTGAGAGAATTTGAAGATAAATTTTTTTATCGTTTATTTGAGTGAATTTGGAGGTAGATGAGAGTGAATTTGGAAATAAAATTTGTGAGAATTAGTCATGTCAATACAATTCTATACTAATTCTCACAAATTTTATTTCCAAATTCACTTTCATTTACCTCTAAATCTACTCAAATAAACCAAAAAAAAAATTATCTTCAAATCTTCTCAAATCCTCTCAAATCCACTCTTTCAAATCTACTCAAAAGAACAAAGGCCTAAAGCTCTTTAAAAATTATATAAAAAATTAAAATAGTCATAGTGAGCACAATTAAAATGAAATAGATGTACAATTTTTTTTTAATCAAAATATTGCAACATATATTTCTACTAGTGGGAAATGTAAAGTTATTAATTATTAAATTCTAAGAATTAGATTTTGTAAAACATAATAATAGCATAGAATAATATTATATGACCATAAATTTGAAAAATTAAAAATATTTAACTACAATAATTAAATTAATTTACAAAATTGTAAAAATTAAAATATAAATAAAAAAAGTAGAAAAATACTTATCTTAATAAAACAAAATCCTCCAAAATTTTAGAGTGATAAGGTCAAGAGGTGGATGGTTAGGTGAGTGATATACTGCAACGTGTTACCTGTGTTAAGTCCCAACACGCCTCCATGGCTATAAATAAAACAAAAAGACCTTACTGTTTCTATCATCACTCTCCTTCTGCTACTTCTAGACTCTTCTTCTCTTCTCACACTTCTTCCTTGGGGTGCCCTGAGGTATGCATGCGCTTCTCTCTCTTTCTTTTGTTCATCTCTTTATCAATTTGTTTCCGATCATTGTTCTTCAACATTTCTTCGATGTCCTCTCTCAAGATTCTGGATTCTTGATTTTTGTTTCTGATTATTGTTCTTCAACATTTCTTCAATTTCCTCTCAGAATACTCGATTGTTGTTTCTGATTACTTTTCCTCTCAAATCTCTATCTCTCTTTTTTGTATTTACTCTCAGTCGTGCACAGATCGATTACGTTATGTTAAACGCTGTTGACCGCATTTTTTTTAATGTCCTTTGGTTAATTTGGACGAAGGAAGAGTTGAAAAGCGTATCTGTTAAACTCCTGGCTTCGGATTCGATTTTCGAAATGAATTTAGTTTTAGTGATTTTCTATGTTTTTTGTTTGAACTCGTGCTATTACTATGAGATAAGGAAGGATTTGTGTTCGTTGTAGATCTGTCCGTTTTGTTTAGCGTTGATAGACAGATCTACTGAATAGGTAGCTTGTTTCTGTAATTGGAAATTGAGGTTATGCTTTTTGTCGTGATACTCTATTTTCTTGTGGTCAACACAATATTTTCTTTCTATGTCTGGAACTAACATAAAAGACTTCATCAAGTGAACTTAATTGTACCTGGATCGGAAGTTTTGAAGAGTTTGAAATGTCTTTAGTGTTTAGTTTGTCGTGTTACACAGCTGACTTTGTTGTGTTGGCACATCAGTCGTGGATTTTTATCTTTTCGATTCTGACCATTTGAATATGATCTACTGGTCTATATTTACTGTTCTTGTTTTACCATAAGTACTACTTACTAGTTGTAACTCTGGATGAGAGAGATGCCTACTTATTTTATTTCACCATAGTACCATTCTTATTTCACCACCATGATAACCAAGACACTGTATGTGCACACGTCACGCATGTTGATTCTATGAGCTTGTACATGTATTGTCTGTTTTATCTGAAATGCCTGCTTTGTTGTTCAGATCACATTGTGCAATGGTGAAGGCTGTGGCAGTTCTTGGCAGCAGTGAGGGTGTCACTGGAACTGTCTACTTCAGTCAGGACGGAAATGGTGAGTCTCAACAGTGAGCATAACCCTCATCGTTAATAAACTTTACAATAAGCATTTATTAGGGAGAAAAATAATAAATTAAGATGAATCAAGCCGCTCTATTACGAAAAATTTAAATTATGACCTTTATTACAAAAGTGCATATTTTGATGATATATGTTATGACATTAACCTTTTTTCTTTTTCTGTACTAACCATTGAGCCAAATCAAGTAATATATATTGTCAATTGTGCAGGTCCAACCACTGTAACTGGCACTCTTGCTGGTCTTAAGCCTGGTCACCATGGCTTCCATGTCCATGCCTTGGGGGACACTACCAATGGTTGCCTGTCAACTGGTATAGTCTTTGGACAATAACCCGAGTAAATTTTTAATTCTGTTGGACATTAATGAACTGGAACAAATTGTAAACTCTCACTTCACTTGAATTGAAAGCAATGAACATTTGTATGGGAGATTCTTAAAAGTTTGAAGCAATAAAATCTATTATAAAGCAGCTGGATTGGATTAAAATCCTGTCACTTAGTAACATGTTAGAAGGCTTAATTTTTATTATCCCCAATTTTTACAGGACCACACTTTAATCCTAATAGCAAGGAGCATGGTGCCCCCGAGGATGAGAATCGCCATGCTGGTGATCTAGGGAATGTAAATGTTGGTGATGATGGTATGATCGATATGATTTTTTCTGTCTCATTTATTTGATTTGTGCTGATCCCTATCATTCCAAGATAGATAATAATGCTAATTTTCTGACTCGAATTCTTAAAGTTCTGATTATTTTTATAATACCGATGTTTAATAATAGTAATCTTTTACGCATTACACGGATGTAATTAATAGTTTTTCCATTTTTTGAACAAATGGCTGGTAATCAAGATTACTTGCTTTCTGTTTTGGTGATAGTCTATCTCTGAAAAAACTTTTCTTTTTTCTTTTTGTATACATACCACATACTTGTTTGGTCCTTATTTTGAAATGGATTACTCTCGTGTCTAACCCAGGTACCGCCACCTTTAGTATAACTGACAGTCAGGTATGTTATTCAGCTCCTGATCAAATTCTCTGATTATTTCTTCTATGTTGAGAGTTGACTGATACCATGAGAAGCTTCAGTTTTTAATGAGTTATTGAATGTGCGCAGATTCCTCTCACTGGACCAAACTCCATCATTGGGAGAGCTGTTGTTGTCCATGCTGATCCTGATGATCTTGGGAAAGGTATTCACTAATCTGTTTTATACCTTGCCATTTTTGGTATCTGAGGCATCGGTCATCAATTGTGACTCGTGACATTCCATCTTAATTCGGTTGGATTTGTATCCTGTCGTGTTAACAAAGAACATGATTTTTTCATATAAGTAGAAAAGTTATAGTAAGTGTCACCATCATTTGCGGTTGGTTCATCGAATTAAATTGTCTTCCTCTCGTTCATTTTCTTTGCTAACAAACGATGATTTTGGTCATTTCTCCTTCCTTGCATACCAAATCACAGCTATTCATTATTCTATGTTAAAAGCGTTCGTTGTTTTTCGGTTTACTGCATGTTATAGTTCCTCCTCCTTTTGTGTAGGTGGTCATGAGCTTAGCAAGTCTACTGGAAATGCTGGTGGCAGAGTAGCATGTGGTAAGCAGACTGTGATGTTAAAAATACCGTATTTCTGATATTCCTTATTACCCATGCAATATCAATGGTCGATGTGGTAAACAGGTTTACATACATCTTAATAGATACTATCATATATCAACCAATAATATATAATTTGACAGCCTTTGCTAAAATGTCGGCTGTCTTAATTTTTGTTTTCACTGTCTCATGGCTCCTTTCAGTTCTCCGTTTGCTTATGTTGACTGTACTGATATCCTCTTTTTGCCGTTTGTTGGTATAGGTATCATTGGTTTGCAAGGATAAACTAGTCACATGAAAACGGGCGTGATCGTATGACGAAGCTTTAGAATTGTGGAATAAAGAATCGCCCTTTTAAACCCGTTTGGTTAGGATTGGTCTGTACTGCTGAATTCTGTGTTTCACTTGTATCGTATGAGAGTCATTTGTAGACACTTGATGCTTATTTCATGGTTTTTGCCTGAATTGCGTGTTTAGTGGTTTGTCCATATTTATCTGATCGGTTTGCCTTTGCAGCATGATATTAGGGTAATGAGAGGTTTTCACGATGAATTAGTCAGATAATGTTTGGATTGGTAGTAGGATATAAAGAAATAAATAAGTCGGAAAAAGGGATTGAATGGAATAAAGTTAATTGGGGAATCGGGAAGCGGAAGTCATGAAATGAAATAGATAATATAATTCATTTTTCATTGTGATCTATTCCTCCATTCTTTCCTACCGAATTAAACATTTCCTTGAATAAAAAGACAGTGGTTGTAATTTTCAATAATCTTAACTTAAAAAAATAAAGAAAATGGGTTCATAACTGAATTCACAATTCTCACACTACCAGCAATACTTTCGCAGGGACCCGTAGTATGGTCAAAATGAAATAGAACCCATGGCACAATGTTCTCACTACCCAAAAGAACTCGACTAAACGTAACGCGGTTTTTATACATGCGTTGCATCATCTGAACAAAATTTTCGATCTACTATAGTACACATTTCTGAGCAATCTTCTTAATGCCACTGTTGACTATTACTTCTGCCAGTTGGTGAAGCAGTAGCCACAGGAACAAATCCCCTACCGCCGAAAACTGGACGCATGACTGAATTATCAAACGTACGCCATAAGTGATGAACATTATGAGTTGAAGTGCTTAGTAAGGCACGAATAGTGTTTGGACGATGATCTTCATTGCCATCAAGTTCGTTTTCAGAATCCTGAGAGCCTCCAAGAAAGGGCACAGTGATTGATTTTGGAGGATTATTAGATGATTCCATGTTTCCCAAGCTGTTCTTGCGTTTAGGAGGTGGACTAACTGGCAGCAAAAACCTTATGAGTGGCTTGGTCATCAAACCAAACACCTGACAAGTTGTAACTAAATTGTGTCAGCCTCATCTCGAGAATTTTTCTTTCGAAACTGAGGTATCGTGTTTTACAGATCCCAAATCTCCCACAACTGATCAATATTTGATATAGTTTACGTTTAAGCATATTATTGAGGTGGATTTTTCATTTCCTATCATGTTAGCTATCTCATGAAATGGTTGGTAATTATCACCGAAGCAGAAAGCAAAATCTCTTTATGTGAACATTAACATGATATAAAAAATTTACAAAATGTAGGCTTCTTACCACTGTGCTGACAAGCACGACAGTGATGGTGCTGGTGATCATGATGGCATTGGTTCGCAGTTCAGTGTGACCTGACAAGGTGAACTGCATTTTACAGGAGTATCATTTTCTTAGATACTTTGAACTTAAATCATACCCAAGGTAAATACAACAGCAATTTAAGACTTGATCCTATGTACAGTAACTGTTAATCTGTTTCTTCGCCTTTGTTAACTGGCCATTAACACTAATATTTCAAAAACTGTATCTCCAAATGAGCAACATTGATCTGACCTGATTATAGGCAAGTGCCATTGAAACAGCACCTCTCATAAGACCAGCCCACCAAATGATCACCTAAAACAAGGAATAATGGAAACCTTTTCAACATCCCGCGAAATCCTGAAAGATAATATTTTCACAGAAATCTAGCCATACCTGCTCCCTGAAGCTTATTTTTTCACTTTGAGATTTTTTAGTGAGGTTTGATAAGAAGGATAGGGGAAAAACAAATGCTGCTCTTCCGGCAAGTACGAGACCCAATAAAACTGAACTAACAGCAACAGATGTTTTCGGCCTGCAGAAGAAACCGAGTGAGGTACACGAGTTGTTTTCTATAGTAATTAAAAGGAACTTTTGAGGAAAGCATTTTTGAGTAGGGAGATGCATGATTTAACAATCTTCATAAATAAAAATGGTCAAGGTGTGACAGAATCAGGACTTACCTATCGCTAACAAACCTCCACTTTTCAATGTCCAACGCATCCATACCAACATAAAGGAAGATAAAGGTTTCAAGAACAAAAGAGAGAGTTGCAAAAGCATGTCTGTAACAGCAAGGCAAAACAAGTTAAATAGTGTTACAACCGCCAATAGATCCACATATATAGTTTGAAGAATCTGATTGAAGATATACTTGGTAGTGATTCTTGAGCTCTCAGTCACATTATGCCAAGTATAATGTGACATAACAATCCCACAGAAGAATACAGTGAGAATGCCACTCAGATACCATAACTGCATTTTATTTAAATACATGAGAACCCCCACTGATTAATGTCAACCGCAAGAATGGATAAATATAGAGCCCATAAAGGACTCCACAATGGAGTTTGTGCGTTCTTCAAAACTTACTTCAGCTAGAATGTAGGAAAGGTATGCCATTAACATCATGAGAGCAACCTCGCGATCTGTAGAGTGCCTGTAATATTGAGTAAGCAATTTGTTGAGCACCTAAACAATTGTTACAATTTTTTATGGTAGGTTTAGAAAACTGGTGATCAAGATAAAACGTAGAAACACCCAAGAGATTCCCCTGTAGTGAAATAAGGCAATGAAAGCATTTTCCTTACGGAAAAAAATATCATATTAACTGCATATAGAGTATAAAACAATGGAACACTATCATAGTAACTGCTGAAAAACAATAATGGTGGTAAAAAAGGAATTCTATCAACATGATACCTGCCAATATAAAGCGTTTTAATAATGTAAGCGCTGAGTAGACCGGCCTGCAAGGTGATATGGACATATCAGACCCTATGATGCACACATGATACAAATATTATAACAATATATAGGAAACGATAAGTACATAAAATTCTAAAATATGTAATTACCACTCTGCAAATTACCAAGAACAAAGTAAAAATTGCAAACTGTTCTCATCATAATTGCTTTCTATTTTCTAAAGATATAGTGTAATCTTCCTCTCTCACGTGATCATACATAAAGAGGATAGTTTATATTTTTTGGTCCATTAAGGGTCAATATGTTTATGTTTCTATAATTTTTCATGCATGTATGTCATACATACATGCATATACATGCATATACATGCATATACATACAGATACGTACATATATACATATATACATATATATATATATATATACATATATACATATATATACATATATACATATATACATATATATATATATATATATATATATATATATTAAGTATCAATATGTACTAAGTGCTAATTGATGTGTTAAATCTTGTCACTTTGTGACGTTACACTAGAGAGAGTTATAGGGAGAAAGACAGTTACCAGGACACCAAGCATGGTGCTTGCGATAAACAGGTAGAAGAAATTGCCGAAAAAATGTAAACCAATTCTGTGGTCAATTATGTCGAGATCAAAACTTTTGATTGCATTGAAAAGCACAACAGATGTAGCATCGTTAACAACACCCTCGCCAAACACAAGACTATATAGTAAAGGTGTCTCATCCTGGTTTAGCACCTGCAACAACATAATTTGTAAGTTCAGTGCTCAGCATTCACACCTTGATTGTTGCTATAACATTGTGAAAAAAGGCACATTTAGTTCCAAACCTGCAATGTGCACACTGAATCTGTTGCAGCAAATATTGCCCCAATTGCTGAATTATTTTTAAATATGGAGTCAGTTACAAATAGATTGTCAAAGTTGCCAAATAGAAGAGATTGAATAATATTATTATACCTAGATAATCTCCTATCTCCAGTGATTTTCCAACACCCATTCTCTTAAAAATTTGTATGACACCTGAAACAATGCTTCGAAAATTCAAGTCAGGTAAGAATCTAAATACTTCCAATGAAAAAGTTACTTAGCAAATTTAGATTGGCACTCAGTTACAAATTAACTGTAATCTGAGGTGCCAATTTTTTTGTCGTTATGTTAAGTTTTGGAGAGAACAAGGTAAGAGATCCATTTAAAGGGAAAAGGTATACCGAAAGTTATGATGCTACAATTTATTAATGTACCAACAGCTCCAAAAAGCATAATGGTCATGAAGTTAACAAAGAACCGTTTCTTTTTCACTTGAAACCTGGAAGAAATATATAATAACATTACTCAGGTATACATTTGTCTAAGTAAAAGAACAACAACAACATCAGGAAAACACAAAAAAACACCCCACAAGGAATCTCAGAAGAGTTGAGCAGAAAGGCCATTATCCATTAGTACCTTGGACTAAAAGAGCAGTGTCATGAGCACACCAGTAATTATTAGCTAATAATTTATACTAGAATTCACCAAATCGTGACAGTAAATATGAAATTGGATACACATTATTTAATGATTTTATTAACGTTTAACTAATGTCTGTAAGAAAATTTGACTAGTAGTATAGTAGAATATTAAGATTATTTTATGCCATTTTCCGCAAGAATTGAAAAAATTCAGGCCTTTCTACTACATTCAGATTATCTCATTGGATACATGGTGGTCAATTTTCATTGTAGTTCCAATTAATTAGACGATGATAAATACAGAGTCAGACACTTTATCATCATTACCATTAGAGAGCAAGAATTCGGTGCTAAAAGCCTTACCCTGCATTAAATATGATAGGAGGCAGAAGGTATATAAAGAAAAGATCTTCGCTGAAAACTAGAAGATGCGAGCTTTTGCCGCGACTTTGCAACAGAATGACTACACCAGTGCAAACACCCTGCAAATAGCAATTAATTGACAGAATTATTTATAGTACTAAAATTTACACGCGTGTATATGTATAGCAATTTGTTCGTAGTATATTAATTAATTTATGGAGTAATGATCGCTTACTATAAAAAGGGCAGTGATAGATTCATTCACCCAGCGATTCTCCTCAAGAAGATGGCCAATGACAATGCAAGTACACAGCAGAGCCACAAAAATGTTCATGGACACAACGGAGGCATAATCTGAAGTGGATAGCATATGCAATTTTGAAAGTGCGTAACTTATTTCAGTACCCATTCTTTGAACCCTCAATTGCAAAACCTCTTTGCTTCCAAATTCAGATTTTCTTTGTTGAGATTAAGCAACTTGCAACATCACTTTACGAACCAAATCCGAATTTATAATATGCCTTGGAGATGTACACATTTTAACACTCTCCTTAATTATCTTTGGATCCAATGTATTGCAAGAACAAATTAAAGTCTCTGCAACTAAATCAAAACATCAACATACATGCTCGTGAATCTATCAGCATAAAAAAGTTGGAAAGACATTTTTCTAACCATAAGCTCAACATTAATTCACGTGATAGAAAGAACAAAAAATTACGTAAAACTCTCACCAAAACGCTTGGCTGCAAGATGCTGATGAATTTAAGAGTAATTAACGTGGAAACTAAGAGAGGATGTTCTGTAATCAAAGGAACCAAACTGGTGCTCGAGTTCCCGGCAAATGGAAATGTTAAGCTTTTAGTCCGAAGCTATATGCATGCAATGATGCAAACGAAACGAGGAAGGGAAACAAAGAGAATGATGAATAATGAGTGGAGAAAATGTTGGGGATATTTGTTCGATTGAAGCAGAAGAGAAAAAGTCGGAGAATGATGAGAATCGTTGAGAAAAGAAGAGACGGAGACAAAGAAGCGTGCAATGCGGGGATCACATACACAAATAGAGAACACCAATCATAATAGAAGCCTTTGGTGTGGGGGAATAATAAATTTGTGTTAGATTTATAACTTTCATTCCAAATTTTGCGTTTCAAAAATATTCTATTAAAAAAATATATTGATGACTTTTACGATATTGAAGCTGAGAGATTAATTTGAAACATAATTTAACACATTTATCTTTTGTCAAATCTTATTTTAAGATGGAGTGTCTTAACTTTGTTCTTTCTATTCAGGGTTGTTGTTTGAATTTGTATATCCATTTACACTCAATTTCGTCCGAGTAACTAATTAAATAAATAATGTTTCAATTTATTTAATATTGTTTATTTTATTTGATTTTATGTTATTCTAATTTTATTTCAAGTCACTTTATTTTGTTACTTTGATTTATTTTATTTTATCTTTTACATTTTTATTCTTTTGTATTTTTATTTTTATTTTGTTATCTTAATTTTTGTTATTTAGTGTTATTTTATTTTGTCATTTTAATATTTCTTTACTTTAACTAACTTATCCAACATATAAAAATAAGCAAAAAAAAAAAAAAATAGAACACGCATTAGGCAAAGTTAGCTTTCTCAAATCAGTCCTTTTCTCTATGTTATCTCCCATTTTTGGGATACAAATCCTTGGATAGACCTACTCTACCTCTAGCTGGATTACCACAAAAATGAAAAGAACTTCTCTGGCCCAGGGAAGGATGGCTGGATTGTAGAGTGGTTACAGATGACTTTAGCCTGTGAAAGGGAAAAGAAAAATTCAAAATGATTTTGTTCAGAAGGTAAGAACTGATTCCTCCATCATGCCCATCCACAAGAACAAACACCTCCCTCTCGTACAAAAAAGGGGACATCAACTCACATAACCGAGGATTCGCCTCTCACAAAACGGGGATTCACTCTCTACTCACTCAACAGAGAGACCTTTGGAGAAACCAATTTCCTCCATCAAGCATGTCACAGGAATCCATCATTCCCCAACCTTCATCCTCATTCACTCATTTTCCTAGCCTCTGCCCACTCCAACCTTTGTCTTACTCGCAAACCATCATCAACCGCTTGGATTCTCCACTAGACCTTGACTCCCCTCACTCAATCATCAACCATCATCTATATTCACACATCGCCATAACCATCTTGACATTTACAGCTACTACCAACACCCTTCCACCGTCTTCATCTCAATCAAATATTCGTTCTCATCCTTCTTATCATACTTCTCTCCTGTTTCCCCTGCATTCAAATAAGAACAGAGAAGCCCGAGTCAACATCCGGTTCCACTTTACCGACCAACCACCACCTTAACCCACTCTCACCCTCAGAGACCTCCTAAAAAACTCACAAAAGTTCTCCTCCTTCCCTTTCCCTGGTTCTTGCCATCAATCCACTGGTGTCGTTCTCACCAGAAGAAGCTGCAACGCTAGGGTCTCCGCCATGGCTGTCCCTGTGGAGCTCTCAGACCGCGACTCGCTTTTGAAGTCCGTCAGCACCTCTCTCAACGGCAAGCATTTCTTATGATGACGACAATATGAAAGCTTCCAGAGTTAGAAAATTTGAAGAAAATGTTACTGTTGAAATGTCCGATAGGATGCAGTGGGATGATGATTGTTCTTGGAGTGAATGGTATTTTGCAGAAGATCATATTAAAGGTTTTGAACTGATTGCAAATATGGTCAGAGGAAATGATGGAAGCGCCGGCCAGTTGCAGCTTGTCGGTTTGGAGGAAAGGGAGGCTGCCTCCTTTCTCTTACATGTGCTTAGAAAAAAAAAAGTAAACCCTAAAAGGGTTTGGGGCTTGGGCCAGCGGCTGCCAGGGAAGGTTTTTTTTCATCATACACCCCTATCCTTATTTAATTGTTTTTTGGGTGTTGCTTTCTCCACCATCCAAGTGTTCTTCCACCTCTCTACTATTTTCTTTTATTCTAAAAATACTTTACACTTTTTCACTGTTTCCTTTTATTCCAAAAATACCCTACACCTCCCCATTATCCTCAATAATCTTTCTTTTTCTACATTAATGGAGCATTCATATGGTTCAGATTTGAACTTGTGATATATTGCAAAATATATAAAATTCTGAGAAACTTCAATATTAGTGCTTCTACTACTTCCACTTTATAGACTTAAAAATTAGATGCAAATACAAAATAATAAACATAATAATATTAATAGTAAATAATAATATATTATTATTATTATATACTAACTTTATAATGACGAAATAACTAAATAAATTTCAAATCTTTAACAAATAACTTTTCTTTTATATTTTAAGTATTTAATAATATTTTTATATTATTTATCTAATAAATTAAATACTTTATTCAAGTTATTTAAGTCATGTAAATAATATTAAAGTTATTTTACATTTTGCAATATATCACAAGTTCAAATCTGAGCCATGTAAATGCTCCATTAATGTAGAGAGAGAAAGGGAAAGATTATTGAGGATAAAGGGGAGGTGTAGGGTATTTTTGGAATAAAAGAAAATAGTGAGGAGGTGTAAAGTAGTTTTAGAATAAATGAAAATAGTGGAGAGGTGCAGGAGCACTTGGGGTGGTGGAGGGAGCAACACCCTTGTTTTTTTTATGCTCTTAGTATTTGTTTGGTTCCCTATTGGTTGTTCCGTTTTTTTATTTTATTTTTTTT
>NW_025916921.1:0-30287 GCF_018835915.1 Vigna umbellata
TTGACCGTCGATAAATCCTTCGGTAATACATCTTTACCGATGACCAAAAGGCCGTCGGTATGAATCCTTCGGTAATTAATGTGTTTCTGGTAGTGCAACTCCAATATATATAAAAAAAACACAAGAAAATACCACTCTTTGCCTTCCCACTTTACAAAACTTAAAAGGAATACTTCACAAACCTAATAAACGTGATACATCCTTAAGTAATATCCAATCTAGAATAAAAGAAAACTATATGTTACTTGTTTTATGGTTTTAGATCACGTTTATATAGTTTTAATTAATCTTAGGCACTACGTACCTTTTTTTTTTAATTTAAAATATTTTTGTTGTTTTATAAGAATCATAAAATATTAAAATATGAGTATATCTTGACACTAGGTCAGACAGGCGAAACGATAGCGGTTATTTTCGTTCATAGGCACCGATTTCTGAACTGAGGTATATCCATGTGAGGTAAGAAGTCCAACGCTTTTTGTCTCGGTTAACAACCGAGACATAAAAGGGTAGGATTTTGCCTCGGTTTAAAGGTAATCGTAGCAGTAATGTTTTTTCTTTTTCTTTTTTATTTTCTTTTTCACAAGAGGCCTCTACTGCCTCAGTTGGGTAGTGAACCGAGGCACTAGGGTGTTTTTTTAATTTTTTTTTGCTTTTTCGCCAGCTTTTATGCCTCGATTGTGGCTTGAACCGATGCCATAAAAGATTTTCTGCCTCGGTTATGATCACAACCGAGGCATATTCTCCTGTTTTTTTAAGAATAGGTCTGTTTCTGCAACATTCCCAACTGTAGAAACAGACCTCCATATATTTTACAACCAAAATAGTCCAGAACAATTCGAAAGCAGATATTTTCAATAAAATTATATTAAAACATAAATGCATTCAATGTAATCATAAATCAACTTCTTAGAAGCATAAATCAATTCAAGGTAATCATAAATCAACTTTGAAGCAAAATCAATCCAATGTACAAAGTTAAACTAATAATAATGTACAAAAACATAAATCAACTTAGAAACATAAACTTAGAACTTATTATATCCTAATATCTACTAAATACTATTATATAGTTGAATTAGATATTTAGCAAGTGCTTTCCTCACGAGTTTAAGTTGCTTCTTTAGAATTGAAGTAGTCGAATTGAATCTCTGCATAAAACACAATGATTTTAATTAGTGTATATGAAATCTAAACTATAGAAAAAAAATTCAAACCTAAATATTATTGTTTTCCGTTCACTAGTAATATATGCACGAATAATGGTCATCATCCAATACATGACGTAGTAACCACACTCATATGACCTATTTTGTCTATTACACTACAATATATCATCATAATTATAAAATGTTAAGTAACATAATTGCAATGGTACAAAATATAACAACGTATGGACTAATATATCAAACCTTAAGGGTCATCCATGCAAGCTTTTTAGCTGTAGCAGTATATCTCCCAGACAACATCATATGTGCTGCAAGGGAACTATTAAAAAAAATTGCTTTAGCATACATTTATATAACAAAGAAATTTGAAACATTAAGGTTCTTACAATCTACTACTAGTTTAAGAGGGCTGGGAGGAGACTTCTACAATGAATAAAACCAAACAGTAGTGCTCTTCGGTAAGGAGATCACAAGTAGCTGCCAATGACGCCTGAAATTGGTAATAACTTAATTGTCATATACAAAAATTTATAAATGAAACTTTAAAGTTAACAAACATCACTTACCCAATTATAAAAGGGAGAAAATATATATCCTTCCCCATTGCAAAGTAGGTGGTGATGTATGATTGGATTTCATCAAATTTATTTCCTTCGTGAGTCATATAGGGGTTAATGAAACCATATACATCATTGAACCCCATTTTCTTACTGATACCAAACATATACCTGAAATGAAGAAATGATCTAATAGATAAATTTTATATTAAAAAGTTGTCATAAACTTACATAATCCACAACTTGCTAAATATGCTTAGATCCCATTATATTTTATGATTTGTCTGAGTATCGGGAGATATCTTACGAATCATGATCTGGAGAATTTCTCCCAAAAGTAGTATTTCTTAGGGATGGGGATATGAGTTTTGGTTGTCTTAAGCTCCTAATCGTAATGCATAATTAATTATTAGGGATGCAAGGGATTGTGGTCTAGTAATTAAGGATAGGCTTTCTTCGTCGAGGGATCGGGTTTTAAGTAATTTAAAGGGTGACGTTAACAATTTAATGAAGAAAAAGAATTCATATATGCAAGAGAGTGAATAGGTAAAATCTAAACCCCAACAACATTATCATCTCATATTATCAACTTCATCCATTCATTCTAGTGTTTAGCCTCAATTGATCAAATTACATTCATGTTTATTTTTATAGCATTTGCATTCAAAACCCCAAAAATTATTTTGAAGTCTTAATTAGGTAACCAATTACACAACTCTTTAGTGCTGTGAGTCCTCTAGTATACGATACTTGGTTTTACCATTTTATATTACTTGATACGATTCAGTACACTTGTCGATGTCTTAACAATATACAAAGTCTGATCGTTCTAGATAGGAAGGTGCATTCAATCGTCACGCGGTCAACGTCGAAGCAGTCAATATCCAACGTTAAAAATGACTGGTGGAATTTTCGTAAATAAATCAATCGCTCGACGTCATTTACTAAAATAGTTCGCCGTCTAAAATGTATTAACGTCAAACAAGGAGCATATCGACGTAATCTAAAATGTATTAACGTCAAATAAGGCCCAAATTGACGTAAAACAATGACCTTAGAATCACATAACGTCAACTTAAGAAACATCTCACGTTCAATTTAAAATAAAAAAATAATGAAATAGGGGTTTGCTTCCAACAATTTTCTCCTACCCACATTTGACGTCAACCATGACAAATATTAGACCTTTTATATGCCAGCATAAAGCCAAAGAGTGAATACCTTTTTTATTCTTTATTTCTTTTCTCTTATAAACCAAACAGAACGTCACAAACTTTATGGGGTCGACTTTTAACACAATATAGAACGTAGAAGAAGTTGGGGTTGGACGTGATGGTCGTAATCACATAACATCCCTAAGGAAACAGCCGACGTCCAATACAAAATAAATAAATACTAAATATTGATTTAATTAATATGACATCAACCGTAACAAAAGAAGGACGTTGTATATTACAGCTAGCAGTTATTTGTTTATTTTTCATTTAAATCAACTGTCAGTTTTATACTAGCTTAGACGTTTTTCTATTTTGTTCCTTTTTTATTATTTTTTCGTTTTCTTTTAAACCAACCACAGAACGTCAATTCTTCTTTGTGTTCGATGTTTTATTTTCTAGAAATTATGCTTTTAATTTTTTCTTCTATATCAAACGAAAAAACGTCCTTGTACTCGTGGCCTCAACGTTTTATTAAGCGGATGAAGCCACATATCAAGTCAAATTATGTGGGGATTTGGCTTTGACGTGCCGTACTCGCGTATAACATCAAAGTTCAACATCCCATAACAGAACAAACAACGCTAACAATAACCTTAGTCCCTCTTTTTTTCTTTTAAACCAACTAAAGAACGTCGAACTCTTTTACGAATTAGATGTTGTTTTGGCAGAAATAATTTTTTGTCTTTTAAACCAATGAATAAAACGCCATAAAAAAAAGAACACATAATAAAACAAGGACATCACAACTTAATACTATGACTCTAAGACGTTATTCTGATTCAGACGTCTTCCTAGAATCTTCTTCAGTAGACTCTTCATCAGAATCCTCTATTTCTGGATTGTTATGAATCTCCTTCTGATAGAGCACATCCACTTTCGTTTTATTGCATACAATAGAAAAACATCTTCTGTTGTCATCCTGTTGACCATCCAAATATGATCAACATATTTGATGGGAAGAAGAATTTGAACAACAGAAATCTGGAGGAAAGAAAAATAGTACAAAGATAAGTGATTTTTCAAATCTGTAGAACCCTTGGAGGGGCAAAAATACTTTTATAACTTGAAGTTTCTTGTTTATATGATTCAATTTTTAATTTTCTTGAAGTTATTTTCTACAGAATTAGTGGATCTGATTTCGGAGAAAACAACTCCAAGAAACTTTAAAAAATGAATCATTCAAAAATGATCAAACTGTGCACTTGTATAGAGTTAAGCATTATATTTATAGAGTCAATTCAAAACCTCTGGTAACAGCACAAAATTAATGCTCACAACCACTCCAATGCCTTTCACGTCGAAGCCCTCTAGAGTTAGACATTCTATGGGAATTTAAAAAGGAAAAAGGAAAAAAAGAGCGACCTTTGCCTTTGGATAACGAATAATACGTCAGATGCCCAAGGAATTCGACAATTATTGTTGGATTAAAAGAAAAAAGAATTAAACCAAAAAGACACTTTGGAAGTTTGAAGAAATTGATGCGAACCTCTTCGTTTCTAGCAGCAAACTGCATTTTCCCATATATCATTTAAGTAGGCTGCCTTTTATTATTGAAGCCCATATTAGGCTCATATCAGGCCTTTCCCAACAGTAATTATTTATGTAGAAATCCATTTATAAAATTTCTTGTAACAACTCCAAGGTTTCTTTGTGTTAACTTGTAACAACTCCAAGGCCTTTCAAAATGCTACAACTTCCATTCATAAAATTCATAAACTCCTTCAAAGAATTTCAAAAATAGACCCAACAGAGGAATTTAAATATTTTCAAAATCGACGTGTTATTGAAGGTTAAAAAGGAAAAAGAAAAAAAGATAAAAATAATAAAAAGGAGCGACTTTTGCCTTGGGACTGCATTTTATTATTGAAGCCAAAGGTCAGCCCACATCAAGCCAAAGGAAATTATTCTTTTTTTCTATAAATACAGTTTTAGAGCCTTAGATAACTTGTAGACATCCATTTATAAAATTTCTTGTAACAACTCCAAGGTTTCTTTGTGTTAACTTGTAACAACTCCAAGGCCTTTCAAAATGCTACAACTTCCATTCATAAAATTCATAAACTCCTTCAAAGAATTTCAAAAATAGACCCAACAGAGGAATTTAAATATTTTCAAAATCGACGTGTTATTGAAGGTTAAAAAGGAAAAAGAAAAAAGGATAAAAATAAAAACAAAGGAGCGACCTTTGGCGTAATATTAATACTCTGGTCACCAATAATACGTCGAACTTCCCTTTGTTTGACATTCATATCTTAATATTACATCGAGTAGCTTTATCAAACAACGTAATATTGGTGTTTTAAAAGAAAACAAGAACAGAAAAGGGAGCAATGGTATATTTTGCAATAACCATTATCCCAAATTGATTATACTGTATGCATTGTAATGATGTAACATTAAAATGGACAATTGCAATCATAAAAGTAATTTAATCAGATTTAATCAATTTAAACAATTCAATCACCATTCACTAATGTTTGCCAAAAGAGAATTTCATTAATATTCAAAAGATGATTACAACCAGCAAAACAAAAGATGGCTTAACAAGCCACTAATTACAAAATTAAAATCAAACAACGAAAATCCATATTCTTCTGTTGCAGAAATATTGTTGATCCCTTTATGGTTGTTCACATCACCTTCCTTTCCATTTTGATCGGTGATTTTTCAATCCTTAGAGTCTTTTGTCAATGATTGTGTCAACTTTCAATTTACTTGAGCCCCAAGAATCTTTTTAGCGATTCTGGCATACAAAAGATGATTACAACCAGCAAAACAAAAGAGGGCCTAAGAAGCCACTGATTAGAAAATTAAAATCAAACAACGAAAATCCATATTCTTCTGTTGTAGTCAACTTTCAATTTACTTGAGCCCGAAGAATCTTTTTAGCGATTCTAACATACAATTTATTTTCACCGCATACCATTTAGCCCACTCATCTTCTTCAGTTTTTGTCAAATTTGTTTTGTTTACACTCCAAGATTTAGAGATGGGATAGACTTACTGATAACCAATCCAAACCTTTATATCAACCCCCTTGACTATGGAACAAAATGTTTCATCACTCATCTTTAAGTTGGAGTATAACACCCTTCCTAGTTTCAGATATCTTTGAGAAACCACAGTTTTAATCTTCCTTAGACTTAAAAGCTTCCCTCGAATGTCTTCATCACTAATAGTCCCTATAGGATTAGCATTCCTTGCAATCCGGGCAACCTTCCCTTTTCTTCTTGATGATGATGAAGAGGCCATTTCTGATCAGATTCTAGAACGTCTTCCACAGTTCTAGGGTTTGTAACTCTTCAGTTTAGAAAATACCGAGTGCACAATAAGTTTTCAAATCTAGTATATAAAGTTGTGCATCAAATCTTATTAGTTTTAGGCCCAATTAAAATTTTCAAAAACAAGGAGCCCAATAATATAATTTCATCAACGTCGAATTTCTAAAGGGTTCGACGTTTTACTATGTTGTTGAAGCCAAAGGGTCACCCATATCACGTCAAACTCTTTGGGGATTGGACGTCAATTGCTCCCAACAGTGATTGAAGTAAGCCAAAGGCTTATGACTGACAATAATACGTCCAAGTATTACAACTATAGAACGTCAAATTTTTTGGGGCTTCGATGTTTGAGTTTTACAACTATGTCAAGTTGTCATGGTATTGGACGTGCTATTATAAAGTTATATTGAAACTAAATCTATTCTCTAAATCCTATTCTCAAATAGCTTCTTCATCAAATCCCCTTAGCAATCAAATTAAGTCAACAATAAAAAATAGCCATTCACACTCATTGATTTAAAAGGGAAATCGGATTTCATTCATATTCATAATGATTACAATCAGATAGAAGCAAAAAGATGTGGCATATAATGCCAATAACAAAACAAACACAAAACACATAATAAACCAAAACAGACACAGAACAGAAACACAAAACAGACTCCAAACTAAAATTCTAAGCCTCTATTCTGATTCAGAAAATTTCCATTGAATCCTCCTCACTAGACTCTTCACTTGAATCTTCAGTTGGAGAATCATTTTTATTCTTTTTCTAATAAAGAGCATCTATCATCTGTTCGAGTCTCCTGAGTTTTTCAACAACAAATCTTTCAAAATTGGTTTCAAGGAAGAAGTAGGTGCGGTCTCCATTTAGTGCAGGTGTGCTTCCAGAACTTTGAAACATATTATCTTCATCCTTGAAGCACCATCCCTTTGTGGTCTTCACAAGGCCAATGGAAGCCAAGGTGTTTTGATTTATCACATTTGAGCAATTACAAGAGCATTTCTTTTCACCACTAACATCCACACCTTGAAGGGTAAGGATTTTGCTGATAAATAGAGCATATGGTAGATGTCGTGAATGTTTGGTTCTTGCATCATGATAACGGTTGAAAAACCGTTATTTTTATGCTTAAAATTGATACCAAAAGCAACCTTTAAGACTTAGAAACTAGCTTGAACTCATATTTTTACGTTAGTTTTGTGAATAAGAGAGTTGAAAGTGAATTTAATGGTTTTGTGCAAGATTCCCTTGATTTTGTAGGCTAATTGAATGATTTGAAAGAAGAATTGAGGTACCGAATGATTGGAATGCTGAAAAGTCAACCAAAAACCAGAAAAGTCAACCAGTCAACCAGAAAAGTCAACAGTCAACCAGAATGCTGAAAAGTCAACCAGAATACGAAAAAAGTCAACCAGACGAGTTTTGGGCCAGTTTTCTACGATTTTATGATCTGTTTGGGCCTGGACCCGTTTTATATTATTTTTATGTCCTATTAAAGACCTAGATGTCTTAGGGTTTGTATCTTTGGCAGAGACGAAGCAAACACTCTCTTTTCCACCCCTTGAAGGAAGATCTTGGATGCTCAGGCTACCTCCTCCTCTTTCTAGGGTTCTATCTTTCATTCTTTCATTATTGTTCATCTAGTTTCACCATGAATATGGTGAACTAAACCTTGTATTGTTGTTGGGGAATCAATGTAGTCTTGTGAAACTCTCATATATGGAATTTATTTTAACATCTTATATTAAGATATATGCTTTATTTCATCTTTAGCTAGGGTTTTTCCTCTTTGCTTATTGCTTGCTTTGTTTAACTCATTCATTGCCATGATTATTGATTTTGTCGATACGGGAACGTACGGGGAAGTCTAGATCCGGGGAATTTCTCCCAATAGCATATTGGTTGCCTTTAAGCTCCTACACTTTAAGAACTAATTACTAGGAATGCTAGGAATTGTATGAACTCGTAATTAAGGATAGGCCTTCTTGCAAGGTGATTTAGAGAGTGGCATTAGCATTGATGATAAGAATGATGAATTCCTAAAAATATATGAGAGTGGATAAGATGAAATTGATAACCCCAACAACATACTCATCCATCTAATTCATTGAAGTGTTTGTATTCTGTTTTTCTCCATTGATCAAATTCATGCATACATATTTAATTACTGTCTCTTGCATTTAAACCTACAATCAATTTGTTCTTAAGTCTTAAATAATCAACAAATCACATAGCTAAACTAGGCCGTGAATCCTTTGGGAAAACGATACTTGGTCTTACCTTGTTTTATTACTTGATACGATTCGGTCACACTTGCCGATTGAAAAACAAGTTTGTGGCGCCGTTTTTCGGTGTTCATAAATTTGTCATCACATCAATCATATGATCTTTTATTACTTCCACCCAATTGGTAGGAACATCATTCTTGATGGCATATAGCAGAAAAACATCTTCAGTTGTCATTCTGTCTTGTAGAAGTCTAGCAAGTAAAATCACCCAAGCAAGAATGTGTGTTGTTATCTTTTATTCTTTATTCAGTCCCTCATGCACATATAATCTTTCAATTGTGTATCTCCCAGGAAACCTTAACCAGTTACTGTACACGTCTTTTTTCTTCAGCCATCTGTTTATATTTTAGTACCGTAAGTGAGAGAATAACCCTTTAGCTTTTAATCTTGCAACTTGGAACCAGACCTCTTTATCAATGTGAACATTTACTCCTTTTACTTGAGAATGAAGGACACCATCTATGTTTCTCATATTGTGTTAGAAGACCCTTACTAAGTCAGGGTACCAATTACCCTTCATCTGGACAAGTGTAGAGAGACCTTGAGTTTCAATCCATTCCTGGAAATGAAATCCCTCTTTTTCAAATAAGTCGAGGTTCAGATATTTGCGAGGAAAAATATGTTTAAACTTCGTCCAGCTCAAAAACTCTAGACGAGTCTCCTCATGACTGATCCACCCGAAGAGATCAGCATTTCTTGCAGCCACAATAACCTTTCCTCTGTCTCTTGAAGGATGTGATGAAAAAGCCATTTGAATTTGGATACCAAATAATTTTCCTCAGTATTAGGGTTTAGTATCTTTGTACTTACAGAACAATGAATCAGTGGATATGATTTCTTCCAGAAATCTTAAGTCACTCGTGCAATATAGAAACAACTTAGTGTACATAAGATTTTCAAATTCAATGTATATAAGGGTGCGCAACGTCAGGCGTTCAACGTCAAATAACAAAACAACCAACGTTAACAATAACCGGTGGAATTGTTGTAAATAAATTCATTCAATCATCGTTGTGTGGTATCAATATTGGACGTTGATCTCTTTGTTTCAAATATTACGTCAAATCTCTTAGAGTTCAACATACTCTTGGTGGTTTAAAACCAAAAAGAAAAAATAATTAAAAAGAGAGTAACTCTTTTGTTTCTGGCTTACAATAACACGTCAAGTGGCTTTAGAACCGACATAATATTAGTTGTTTAAAATAAAAAAAAGAATAGAAGAATGGTGCGCTTATTTATATTGAAACTAAATCTATTACTGAACTTATATTGAAACCGTATCCTTCCTATAAATCTCTAAATCCTATTCTCAAATGGCTTCTTCATCTTCACCGCGTGGAAAGAAGGCTGTACAGGTTGTAAGAAATGCTAGTCCAAATGGTTGGATAAGTGATGATGAAGCACGATACAAACTTGGATGTTACAGCAAACTCTTCGAGGTGGTCCCTCACAAGTTCTTAGATCTAGAATTATTCAGAAGTGAAGGGTTTCTTTTTCAAGAATGGCTTGTAGATGCTGGTCTTGCAAAATGGTTTCTTTTGCATCGAATGATCTCAATATTCGACGTCAACTGTGTAAATAGATTCGAAATTTAAATTCTCTTGAAGTTGTTTCCACCATAAGAAATCATTAAATTCTCTTGAAGTTGTTTCCACCATAAGAAATCATATAGCTCTTAAATCTAACGGTAGAAAACAAATCTAAGACAATTAAAAAAAAAGAATCATACATTGCCAAATGATGAAGTTAAACAACTTTTTTATAAATATATTTTAGTTCTCAAAATTGTTTCAGCATTAAACATATTGTGATCCATATTTCTTTTTCCTAAGCACTTCCCTTTCAGTAAGATAACTTAACCATTTCTGTATTATAACAAACATTTTGATGACTTCAATTTCAAAGGCCACCTTCATATGAACTGAGGCCTGAATGCGGCACTTTGAAATTCAAGTCAGCAAATTTCAATTTGAAGAACAAACATGTTCGGAATCTAAGGAAAGAAAAACGCTCAGGAGATAAAAAAATATGAATCCTAAACGTTGAATACGAAAACAGGAAGCAAGGCATTACGTGAAATGCAAGCTATATTTATAGATGAACTGATAAGGTACATCGTGTAATTATGCTTAGTAACTATCACACTCCACCATCTTGTAGGAACGTCGAAGCCCAACCGAATGTGACGTTCAAACTTCATTCAATGAAAAAGTAATAAATCTCGTTTGTTTCAGATAAGAACAAATTGACCCATAACGTCCAAACCCTACGGGGTTCGACGTTATATTGGATGATTAAAAAGTAAAAATAAAAAAGAATAAAAAATGCACGACCTTTGTCTTCTGGTTGAAGAAGACATCGAATGCACTCAATATTCGACATTCAAAACTTCTTTCACAAGACAAGTAAATACTCAAATCAGATCATCACACAGAATTTAGTTAAGATGCACACATGCTTTAATGTTCACGTAATCCCATAATATCCAACAAATGCTATTCTCATGAATGATCAATCAACTAAGCATAGATGAAATTATGTGCTCATGGAATTTGTCCTCACCAGAAAAAGTGTTTCACTCAAACACACAAGTGTATAAGAGGTCACTCATTCATTCTGCTATCACAATGTCACATGAATTAACTTTGCCTTTCATTTAACTACAGTCAAACACATTCACAAGTAAGTATCATCACAAGGACTTTTCTATGGCTTATAATGTGGCTGGGCTAACAAGAAAATTGGTTTTTCTAGATTACAAAATCCTTTAGTCAAGTGAATCATCTAAACAAAACCATTCTTACTTCTTCCCAACGTTCTTTTGCATTGAGCCTTTCTCTTTTTCTTTCTTTTCTTCCTTTTTCTTATGATTTTCACATGCTTAGCTCTTGGCTCAATGCTTGTTATTTTCCCTTTCTAGACTTCCCAACAACCCCAAACTTGAACATTTATCAATACCACAATACATCTTCAACTCAACTCAAGGTAAAGTTTTTTTTTTCAAAAAGGATTTTCAAATCATGTTCAAGGCTAAAGGTTCAAAGGACAGAACACATAGTGTTCTTTTTTATTGGGCTAAAATCATGCATCTTGGCTAAAAAAGGTTACCAACAAATGGCCTTGATCATATGACACATACAAGCAAGTGATTCAATCATAGAACACTTGGGGAAAGTCATTCATGCTTTCAATGTAATAGCATTCAATCAAAACTCTGGATCTCAAAACCTCACATATAGGCTCATTTAACCATTCCACATACACATCCTGATTAACATCATAATCACAATCACAACATCATGCATTTGTTCACAAAGCTTGTGAACCACCTGTATCTCAACATATAATGTGCACATTCTCAACATAAATCAAGATCAAAGCATCATCAAGCATTACTTATCACACAAAATTCACAAGCAAACCATCATAACAGACAAAGTTTCAAATTGATTACATCAAACCCTATTCTAAAAAAAAAAAGCAAATAAGTTCAACAGATTTAGAACACTGGGTTGCCTCCCAGTAAGCGCTTGTTTAACGTCACGAGCCTAACCCCAAATCCTTCAACACCCATCAGTAGGTGTAAACGAACTTAGTATCCTTCAGTAGATACTCCTCCACATAACATCCTTCAGTAGATGTAATCCCTGTAAACAGTTTGTAACTAAAACAAAAATAACAAAAGTTCATAATTACATCACCAAACTAAAAATTAAAAGTTCTTAAATCACTGGGTTGACCCAATACTCCCAGCAAGCGCTCTTTTAACGTCACTAGCTTGACCCAATAAAACTTCAAGGATCAACCAACTTCATTACAGTGGACAACTGCTCTACTTCTCATCCCAGATAATGCTTGAGACGTTGACCATTCACCACCCAGCTTCTATGTTGATCATTAGCAGTTGGATCAATCAACTCAATTGCTCCATGTGGACGCACACTTTTTACTATGATTGGTCCTGATCATTTTGACTTCAACTTCCTAAGAAACAACTTTAATCTTGAATTGAACAATAGTACCTACTGCCTTGGATTAAAGACCTTCTTTATCAACTTCCTGTCATGATAGAATTTTACCTTTTCTTTGTAGCTTATGGATGAATCATATGCATGCAACCTCATTTCTTCAAGCTCCAGTATCTACCTTCTATGCTTATTTTGAGTTTTAGGAGGATCAAAATTCAAAAATTTAAGTGCCCATAAAGCTTTGTGCTCCATCTCCACTGGAAAATGACATGTTTTCCCATAAACTAGCTGATAAGGTGATAAACCCATAGATGTCTTCATTGCAGTCCTGTATGCCAGAGAGCATCATCAAGTTTCTGTGACCAGTCTTTTCTTGACGTAGCAATTGTTTTTTCCAGGATTCGCTTGATCTCTCTGTTAGACATGTCAGCTTGCCCATTAGTCTGTGGATGATACGGTGCAACTACCTTATGTCTCACACCATAATGTTTGAGTACCTTTGCTAGCTGATGATTACAAAAATGAGATCCTCCATCACTAATAAGCACTCTAGGAGTTCTAAAGCGTGAAAAGATTTTCCTCTTTAGAAATTTAAGCACAATGTTGGCATCATTTTTGGGACACGCCAATGCTTCCACCCATTTACTCACATAGTCAACTGCCACCAGCATATATTCATTGTTAAAAGATGGTGGAAAGGGTCCTACAAAATCAATACCCCAACAGTCAAAGACTTCAACCTCTAAAATGCCTTGTAAAGGCATCTCATGACGTCTTGAAAAAGTCTCAGTTCTTTGACACTTGTCACAATTCCTGGCATGATTAAGAGCTTCTTTAAATAAAGTAGGTCAATAAAAACCTGACTGGAGAACTTTTATTGCAGCTCTTTCCCCATTGAAATGTCCTCCATAGGGTGAGTCATGGCAGTGCCAGAGAATTCCTTCTGCTTCTTCATTAGTCACACACCGCCTCAAAAGATTATTTTCTCCAATTTTGAAGAAATAAGGATCATCCGAGATAAATTGCTTGGCATCATGCAAAAAAAATTTTCTTTGTTGCCAATTAATATCTTCTGGAATTTCTCCTGCAGCTTTAAAATTGGTCATGTCAGCAAACCACAGCCTCTTTTGAATGTAGATGAGTGTCTCATCTGAAAAAGATTCCCAGATTTCTGGCTCTTTGCTAGTAACTTCAAGGTTAACAAACCGAGATAAGTGATCAACAATCCAATTCTCACTCCCCTTTTTATCACGAATTTCAACATCAAATTCTTGCAATAGAAGTACCTATCTAATCAAACGTGGCTTAGAATCTGGCTTTGTCAACAAATATTTTATAGCTGCATGATCTGTGTAGATAATCACCTTAGACCCAATGAGATAAGGTCTAAATTTCTCCAAAGCATAAACTATGGCTAAGAATTCCTTCTCAATAGTCGCATAATTCAACTAGGCATCATATAAAACCTTGCTAGCATAATAGATTGTGTGAAATACCTTTTCTTTTCTCTGACCAGGCACGACTCCTATTGCATAATCACTAGCATCACAAATTAGCTCAAAATGCTGATTCCAATCTGGAGCTATAATCACTCAAGCCGAAACCAACTTACTTTTCAAGATATCAAAGGCTTTCAAACATTCTTCATTCATCACAAAAGATATCAAAGGCTTTCAAACATTCTTCATTCATCACATTTGTTGCTAGAAGGAGTCTCTCAATGACCTCTACTTTGGCTTTATCAACTTCAATCCCCTTAGAAGAAATCTTGTGTCCTAACACAATTCCTTCTGTTACCATGAAATGGCATTTCTCCCAATTAAGTACCAGATTTGTTTGAACACACCTTTTTAGAACAATGTCCAGATTCGCCAAACACCTTTGGAAAGAATCTCCAAAGATTGAAAAATCATCCATGAAGACTTCAATGCACTTCTCTATTAGATCTGCAAAAAATTGCCTGCATACACCTTTGAAATGTGGCTGGAGCCTTACATAACCTAAATGCAATCTTTTTGTAGGCAAAGACACCAAAAGGACATGTAAATGACGTCTTCTCTTGGTCTTTTGGATCTACCACAATTTGATTGTATTCAGAATATCCATCCAAAAAACAATAAAAAGCCTGACCTACCAATCTCTCCAACATCTGGTCCATGAACGAAAGAGGAAAATGATCCTTCTTGGTAGCTCTATTCAGCTTCCTGTAATCAATGCACATTTGCCATCCAGTAACAGTCCGAGTAGGAATAAGTTCATTCTTCTCATTATAGATTACTGTCATCCCTCCTTTCATTGGAACTACCTGTATTGGACTCACCCATTCACTGTCAGAAACTGGATAAATAATGCTAGCTTCCAAAAGCTTCAATACTACTTTTCTAACCACTTCCTTCATGACAGGATTTAGCCTTCTCTGTGGTTGAGCACTTGACCTATAATCATCTTCCACAAAGATCCTGTGCATGCAATAAGTTGGACTTATACCTTTAATGATCTGAAATTGGCCAACCAATAGCTTCTTTGTTGGCTTTTAATATTTCTACCAACTTTTCTTCATCTCCAGGAAGCAAAGAATTACTAATGATGACTGGCTTTTTTCCATCTTCTTCTAGAAAAACATACTTCAAGTGTGATGATAACATTTTTTATTCTAACTTCTTTGCTTTGACCTCTTCTTTGATATCAATTTTCTCGAACTGAACATCCTCCACTGGAATCTCCTTCAATGTCTCCAAATTCTTCATACATTCATCAATAAGTTTCTCTTCTTCTTCATTTAAGTCTTCACAAGCATCAATAAGAGTTTTCTCTAGTGGAGTAGAATAACGTACCATCCTTTCTTGCACCATACAAACTTCATCAAGTATATCAAATTGAAAACATGCTTTATCATCTTTAGGATGTGTCATGGCTTTGAATACATCAAAATTCACTTCTTCATCTTGAACTCTCACTTTAAGCTTACCATTCTCCACATCAATTAGAACTATGGCAGTCTTCATAAATGGTCTCCCAAGAATGAGAGGTACATCTCCATTATAACAAAATCCACTTGAAATACAAATTTGTCAACCTTTACTAGCACATCTTCAACTACCCCATAAGGGTATTTAAGAGACATGTCCGCCAATTGGAGTGTCATTTGCGTAGGTTTGAGTTCCAACCCCTCAATTCTTTTAAACATAGAAAGCGGCATCAGATTAATGTTAGCTCGTAAATCAATCAATGCCCTTCTGACTTCCAACTCTCCTATGGTGCAAGGAATAATGAAGGTCCCTGGATCTTTAAACATAGGAGGTAATTGTTGTATGATTGCGCTGTAGTTACCTTGCACTTCAATGGTCTCCTTTTCAATATATTTTCGTTTCTTTGTAAGGAGTTCCTTCAAAAAATTTGCATAGGATAACATCTGTTGCAATGCTTCAGAGAAAGGAATACTAATCTGCAGTTTTTTAAACATCTCCATGAACCTCTCCAACTGTTTTTCCTTTCCTTCCTTGAATAAGTCTTTGGATAAGGTAGGGGTTGTTCAACTATTTTCTCTTTTTCTCTCTCTCTCCTCTCTCCCTTTCATTCTCTTTTTTTCTCTTATCTTCCTCTTCTCTCTTTTTTTCTCTCTCAATCTAATCTTTCCACTCAAATATTTCTTTCCCACNCAATGTAATAGCATTCAATCAAAACTCTGGATCTCAAAACCTCACATATAGGCTCATTTAACCATTCCACATACACATCCTGATTAACATCATAATCACAATCACAACATCATGCATTTGTTCACAAAGCTTGTGAACCACCTGTATCTCAACATATAATGTGCACATTCTCAACATAAATCAAGATCAAAGCATCATCAAGCATTACTTATCACACAAAATTCACAAGCAAACCATCATAACAGACAAAGTTTCAAATTGATTACATCAAACCCTATTCTAAAAAAAAAAAGCAAATAAGTTCAACAGATTTAGAACACTGGGTTGCCTCCCAGTAAGCGCTTGTTTAACGTCACGAGCCTAACCCCAAATCCTTCAACACCCATCAGTAGGTGTAAACGAACTTAGTATCCTTCAGTAGATACTCCTCCACATAACATCCTTCAGTAGATGTAATCCCTGTAAAAAGTTTGTAACTAAAACAAAAATAACAAAAGTTCATAATTACATCACCAAACTAAAAATTAAAAGTTCTTAAATCACTGGGTTGACCCAATACTCCCAGCAAGCGCTCTTTTAACGTCACTAGCTTGACCCAATAAAACTTCAAGGATCAACCAACTTCATTACAGTGGACAACTGCTCTACTTCTCATCCCAGATAATGCTTGAGACGTTGACCATTCACCACCCAGCTTCTATGTTGATCATTAGCAGTTGGATCAATCAACTCAATTGCTCCATGTGGACGCACACTTTTTACTATGATTGGTCCTGATCATTTTGACTTCAACTTCCTAAGAAACAACTTTAATCTTGAATTGAACAATAGTACCTACTGCCTTGGATTAAAGACCTTCTTTATCAACTTCCTGTCATGATAGAATTTTACCTTTTCTTTGTAGCTTATGGATGAATCATATGCATGCAACCTCATTTCTTCAAGCTCCAGTATCTACCTTCTATGCTTATTTTGAGTTTTAGGAGGATCAAAATTCAAAAATTTAAGTGCCCATAAAGCTTTGTGCTCCATCTCCACTGGAAAATGACATGTTTTCCCATAAACTAGCTGATAAGGTGATAAACCCATAGATGTCTTCATTGCAGTCCTGTATGCCAGAGAGCATCATCAAGTTTCTGTGACCAGTCTTTTCTTGACGTAGCAATTGTTTTTTCCAGGATTCGCTTGATCTCTCTGTTAGACATGTCAGCTTGCCCATTAGTCTGTGGATGATACGGTGCAACTACCTTATGTCTCACACCATAATGTTTGAGTACCTTTGCTAGCTGATGATTACAAAAATGAGATCCTCCATCACTAATAAGCACTCTAGGAGTTCTAAAGCGTGAAAAGATTTACCTCTTTAGAAATTTAAGCACAATGTTGGCATCATTTTTGGGACACGCCAATGCTTCCACCCATTTACTCACATAGTCAACTGCCACCAGCATATATTCATTGTTAAAAGATGGTGGAAAGGGTCCTACAAAATCAATACCCCAACAGTCAAAGACTTCAACCTCTAAAATGCCTTGTAAAGGCATCTCATGACGTCTTGAAAAAGTCTCAGTTCTTTGACACTTGTCACAATTCCTGGCATGATTAAGAGCTTCTTTAAATAAAGTAGGTCAATAAAAACCTGACTGGAGAACTTTTATTGCAGCTCTTTCCCCATTGAAATGTCCTCCATAGGGTGAGTCATGGCAGTGCCAGAGAATTCCTTCTGCTTCTTCATTAGTCACACACCGCCTCAAAAGATTATTTTCTCCAATTTTGAAGAAATAAGGATCATCCGAGATAAATTGCTTGGCATCATGCAAAAAAAATTTTCTTTGTTGCCAATTAATATCTTCTGGAATTTCTCCTGCAGCTTTAAAATTGGTCATGTCAGCAAACCACAGCCTCTTTTGAATGTAGATGAGTGTCTCATCTGAAAAAGATTCCCAGATTTCTGGCTCTTTGCTAGTAACTTCAAGGTTAACAAACCGAGATAAGTGATCAACAATCCAATTCTCACTCCCCTTTTTATCACGAATTTCAACATCAAATTCTTGCAATAGAAGTACCTATCTAATCAAACGTGGCTTAGAATCTGGCTTTGTCAACAAATATTTTATAGCTGCATGATCTGTGTAGATAATCACCTTAGACCCAATGAGATAAGGTCTAAATTTCTCCAAAGCATAAACTATGGCTAAGAATTCCTTCTCAATAGTCGCATAATTCAACTAGGCATCATATAAAACCTTACTAGCATAATAGATTGTGTGAAATACCTTTTCTTTTCTCTGACCAGGCACGACTCCTATTGCATAATCACTAGCATCACAAATTAGCTCAAAATGCTGATTCCAATCTGGAGCTATAATCACTCAAGCCGAAACCAACTTACTTTTCAAGATATCAAAGGCTTTCAAACATTCTTCATTCATCACAAAAGATATCAAAGGCTTTCAAACATTCTTCATTCATCACATTTGTTGCTAGAAGGAGTCTCTCAATGACCTCTACTTTGGCTTTATCAACTTCAATCCCCTTAGAAGAAATCTTGTGTCCTAACACAATTCCTTCTGTTACCATGAAATGGCATTTCTCCCAATTAAGTACCAGATTTGTTTGAACACACCTTTTTAGAACAATGTCCAGATTCGCCAAACACCTTTGGAAAGAATCTCCAAAGATTGAAAAATCATCCATGAAGACTTCAATGCACTTCTCTATTAGATCTGCAAAAAATTGCCTGCATACACCTTTGAAATGTGGCTGGAGCCTTACATAACCTAAATGCAATCTTTTTGTAGGCAAAGACACCAAAAGGACATGTAAATGACGTCTTCTCTTGGTCTTTTGGATCTACCACAATTTGATTGTATTCAGAATATCCATCCAAAAAACAATAAAAAGCCTGACCTACCAATCTCTCCAACATCTGGTCCATGAACGAAAGAGGAAAATGATCCTTCTTGGTAGCTCTATTCAGCTTCCTGTAATCAATGCACATTTGCCATCCAGTAACAGTCCGAGTAGGAATAAGTTCATTCTTCTCATTATAGATTACTGTCATCCCTCCTTTCATTGGAACTACCTGTATTGGACTCACCCATTCACTGTCAGAAACTGGATAAATAATGCTAGCTTCCAAAAGCTTCAATACTACTTTTCTAACCACTTCCTTCATGACAGGATTTAGCCTTCTCTGTGGTTGAGCACTTGACCTATAATCATCTTCCACAAAGATCCTGTGCATGCAATAAGTTGGACTTATACCTTTAATGATCTGAAATTGGCCAACCAATAGCTTCTTTGTTGGCTTTTAATATTTCTACCAACTTTTCTTCATCTCCAGGAAGCAAAGAATTACTAATGATGACTGGCTTTTTTCCATCTTCTTCTAGAAAAACATACTTCAAGTGTGATGATAACATTTTTTATTCTAACTTCTTTGCTTTGACCTCTTCTTTGATATCAATTTTCTCGAACTGAACATCCTCCACTGGAATCTCCTTCAATGTCTCCAAATTCTTCATACATTCATCAATAAGTTTCTCTTCTTCTTCATTTAAGTCTTCACAAGCATCAATAAGAGTTTTCTCTAGTGGAGTAGAATAACGTACCATCCTTTCTTGCACCATACAAACTTCATCAAGTATATCAAATTGAAAACATGCTTTATCATCTTTAGGATGTGTCATGGCTTTGAATACATCAAAATTCACTTCTTCATCTTGAACTCTCACTTTAAGCTTACCATTCTCCACATCAATTAGAACTATGGCAGTCTTCATAAATGGTCTCCCAAGAATGAGAGGTACATCTCCATTATAACAAAATCCACTTGAAATACAAATTTGTCAACCTTTACTAGCACATCTTCAACTACCCCATAAGGGTATTTAAGAGACATGTCCGCCAATTGGAGTGTCATTTGCGTAGGTTTGAGTTCCAACCCCTCAATTCTTTTAAACATAGAAAGCGGCATCAGATTAATGTTAGCTCGTAAATCAATCAATGCCCTTCTGACTTCCAACTCTCCTATGGTGCAAGGAATAATGAAGGTCCCTGGATCTTTAAACATAGGAGGTAATTGTTGTATGATTGCGCTGTAGTTACCTTGCACTTCAATGGTCTCCTTTTCAATATATTTTCGTTTCTTTGTAAGGAGTTCCTTCAAAAAATTTGCATAGGATAACATCTGTTGCAATGCTTCAGAGAAAGGAATACTAATCTGCAGTTTTTTAAACATCTCCATGAACCTCTCCAACTGTTTTTCCTTTCCTTCCTTGAATAAGTCTTTGGATAAGGTAGGAGTTGTACAACTATTTTCTCTTTTTCTCTCTCTCTCCTCTCTCCCTTTCATTCTCTTTTTTTCTCTTATCTTCCTCTTCTCTCTTTTTTTCTCTCTCAATCTAATCTTTCCACTCAAATATTTCTTTCCCACTCTCATTTCTCTTTTCTCTCTATTTTTCTTCCCTCTAACACTTTACCACTTCTAGTAACAATGGTTTTACACTCTTCACTCAAATTACTCTTTACATCCTTCTCACAACCTTCCATCTTGTTGAAAATTTGCCCAATGTGCATCTTCATACTGTTAAATGCAACCTCCACATTCTTACAATAAGAAAAGCACATTTTCATGAATTGGTGGAAAGTATCTTCTAATTTTGTGGTTTTCTCATATGGAGTAATTTGTGGCTTCCACTGTTTCTGGTGCCTTTGAAGCATTGAAATATCATATATCTCTTGAGGTAATAAAGATAACTTCTTTGTCAGTTCTTCCAACTGTTGAGAAATGATCTTATTTTATGCAAGCAAGGCTTCTTGAGATTGCAATTGTAGAACTCCTATTTGTTGAATGGGATTCCCTATCTCACAGTGCAACTCGTTATCATTAGTAGCCATATTCTCTATCAACTTGGTTACTTCCTCTGGAGTCTTCCATTTAATATTACCTCCAACTGAGGCATCTATCATCAACTTGGTTTGTGAACCAAGACCTCCAAGGAAAAGTAGGACTACTACTGCTTCATCAAAGTCATGCGTGGGAGTCTTTCTCAACAAACTTTTATACTGATCCCATGCTTGACGTAATGTCTCCTCCGTGCCTTGTCTGAAAGAAGATATCTCTTGCTTCCCTTTGTTGACATTGGATTGTGGGAAGTATTTGTTTAAAAACTTTGCAACCACAACTTTTCATTGAGTGAAATTATCCTCTGGAAAAGAGTTAAACCATAGCTTAGCATTGCCTCCCAATAAGAATGGAAACAAACTAAGCTGGATTGCTTCATCCGGCACCCCATTAATCTTCACAGTGTTGCAAATTTCATTGAAAGTGGTGAGATGTTCATATGGACTTTCATGTGATAGCCCATTAAATTGGTTGCTCTTAACCAATTGTATCAACGCCGATTTCACCTCCATGTTTGCGGCATTGACCCTCGGCCTTGCTATACTGTTAAAGTGTTGAGGGCCAACCACAGTGGTGTAATCTGCAAGAGTGCGTCTACCATTATTCTACTCTGCCATATTTTCAGTGCTTTGGTTAGACCTTTGTGGTGAAGGTTGTAAGAGTGTTTCTGGAGGAGGGAATAGTTCTCTAGATGCACAAATTCTTCTCCTCCGTCTATTCTCGTCCAAGCCTTCAAGAAGAGGTTCTTAATTTTTCTTGCTTCTTGTCCGAATTGCTTCCTGCATACCCAAGAAGACAAGTTCCTAGAAACAATTGTTAGCATAAAAAAAATTGAGAAGATAAATAGAAAGATAGAAGATAGAAAAATAAAACAAATAAAATTAGAAATACAAAAAGATAAAAACAAAAACCAAAAAGATAAACTTAAAGATACAAAAATAAAAAGATAAATAAAAAATATAAAAAATATACAAATCAAGTCAAAGTTAATAAAAAATCACACAAATAAACTAGTTAAACCACGAGTCCCCAGCAACGGTGCCAAAAACTTGTTAACCCTCGGCAAGTGTAACCTAATCGTATCAAGTAATAAAACTGGTAAGACCAAGTATCGTTCTCCCAAAGGAGTCATGGCCAAGACAATTATGTGATTTATTGATTATCTAAGACATGTAGAACCAATTCTTGTGAGTTTTAAATACAAAATAATGGAAAGTAAATATGAATGCATGTATTGATCAATGGGCAAGAAGAAACAAAACACGTGGTTTGAAATATATGAATGAATATGTTGTTGGGGTTTATCAATTTCATCCTATCCACTCTCATGTAATAAAGAATTCATCTTTCTTTATTAATTGTTAATGCGACTTTCTAAATTACCTTAAACCTGATTCTCGCAACCGGAATCGCGACGGGACGACGATCCAAAAAAATGGGTTTTAGAAAAAGAGATTTGGAGTCGCCACCATAGTTTAACCTGGAAAACTACAGAAAAACCATAAAATGATAAGACACGGTCCACGAAAACCAGATTCTGGGTTCGGGAGTCGGTTACGCGTAAGGAAGGTACTAGCACCCTACAACGCCCTGCCCGAAGGCAGTACCTTTAATTAGATGCGCGAAAATGATGTGGTTTACAAAATGTTTAACTATCCCCTAAAATAAAACTCTAAAGAAACAAAATATATTTTTTAGTTTTTTGGGCCCGACAAG
This sequence comes from Vigna umbellata, assembly GCF_018835915.1. Next base: position 22,769 of record NW_025916921.1, read on the forward strand.
GATTGACCTTGCTCCTACGTATTCTCATTCAAAATGAGAAATCAGGGATTACGTAGTTCTTTTGGAGAGATCGTTTGTCGTTTGAAAGAGCAGATGTTTTTAATTTTTGGACATTTTATGTTTTTTATATTTTCGAGAAGAAGAAAGTAATGAGTACTAGGCCGACGCAGACGGTCACACGAGCACTCATACCATTATTTAAATTTTTTTAATAATAGAGAAAGGTATTGAACACTAGGTCGCTGCGGACGATCACACGAGTGTTCAACCTTTAAACATATTTTGTTATTTTTATTAAAAGAAAGAGAAAAGGTTTTTAGCACAAGGACGACGCGAGCGGTCACACGTGTGCTTTACCTTTAAAACATACTTTTGTTATTTTTAGTTAAGGAAGAAAAGGTTTTAAGCACAAGGACGATGCGAGCGGTCACACGTGTGCTTAACCTTTAAAACATATTTTTGTAATTTTTATTTAAGAAAGAAGAGAAGGTTTTTAGCACAAGGACGACGTGAGCGGTCACACGTGTGCTTAACCTTTAAAATATTTTTGTAATTTTATTTAAGGAAGAAGAGAAGGTTTTTAGCACAAGGACGACGCGAGCGGTCATACGTGTGCTTAACCCTTAAAACATTTTTGTTATTTTATATATATATTTATATATATTATTTTTATATATTATTAAATATATATTTTTTTTCATAAGTAGATATTTAAAATAATAATAAATAAGATAAATAGGAAACAAAATAAATGAAATAAATAACAAAAAATAAATAAATAAATAAATAATAAAAATAAATCAAACAATGGGGGTGCCTAAATGAGAAAATGGGGTGTCCAAACCATTTTTATTTTTATAAACAAACTTGGCCTAAACCCAAGCTGAAAGGGGGTGTGGAAGTGAGAACAGGGGTGCAGGCCAGACAAGAAATTTTGTTTCCTTTGTTTTTATTTTTTAGGAAAGAGATGGGTCTAGGCCCAGGCCTAGGGAATGTATGGAGGTACGCGGGTGAGGAACAGGGGGTGCGCGAAGGGGAAAGGCTTTCTATTATATTTATTTTTCATTTTTTATTTATTATTTTTTTCTTTTTTTTTTTGANAATGGGGGTGCCTAAATGAGAAAATGGGGTGTCCAAACCATTTTTATTTTTATAAACAAACTTGGCCTAAACCCAAGCTGAAAGGGGGTGTGGAAGTGAGAACAGGGGTGCAGGCCAGACAAGAAATTTTGTTTCCTTTGTTTTTATTTTTTAGGAAAGAGATGGGTCTAGGCCCAGGCCTAGGGAATGTATGGAGGTACGCGGGTGAGGAACAGGGGGTGCGCGAAGGGGAAAGGCTTTCTATTATATTTATTTTTCATTTTTTATTTATTATTTTTTTCTTTTTTTTTTTGAAAGCTGGGTCAGAAACAGGCCCAAGGCCTTTTCGTGCTTCAGCAGCTCAGGAAACCCTTAGGGGTTCTCCCATTCTCTGCGCCACTTCACTCAAATGAGACCCAGGGTCTCTTCCCCTCTGAGCGAGGAAAACCAGAGGCGCTCACCTCCGCCCAGACGGCCACCGCGCCACTACTTCTTCGAACCAGCCACCGCACCACCACCCTCTACCGGTCTTGGCGTCGACGGCGACCTCAGGCGCCACCAGAACCACTGCCGCTGGCCACAGCCTCAGATCCCCTTTTCCTCCTCGACCATCTTCGCGTGTGAGAGCGTCTCCCATCTTGCGTCCTCGCCGCCGTTGCCGCCACCGACGACGGTCGTCGTGAGTTGCGGCGCAAAGCGCCAAGCTCTCCTATCTCTTTCTCTTATTCGTTCACAAAAGGAGGCAATCCGTTTCCCTCTTGCCACCGACGACGGCCGTCGCGAGTTACGGCGCAAAGCGCCAAGCTCTCCCATCTCTTTCTCTTCTTCGTTCACAAAAGGGGGCAATCCGTTTCCCTCTTCTCCGCATTTAAGAACGGCAACCCAGAGAGGGTTTTGCTTCCGCTGCACGTGCGCCACCACTTCCTCAAACCGACCTTGCACCACCACCTTCTACTCGGTTGACGATATTCTTCCCACTCCGATGAATGGTGGTGTCAAACGTTGAAGACTGCAACAATTTCTTGTCAGGATCAGAGAGCAAACAAGAAGTTGATTCTTGAGTGCCCTTGGGTGTGAGTATTTTGTGCGGTTGGCCGAAGGTGGAAATGACTCTCTGCCGAAATCACTAGGGAAGGATGAGGGGTTTGGCTGGGATATTGATTTGGTCATTGTTCTTGCCTGTGGCTTTGTTCAATGCAGGTTGAGGTTGAGGTTGGTGTTATGTGTGAGTTGGGACGGAGATTCCAATAGGTGAATGGAATGGTTATGTGAAGATGAAGATATTGTTTTGTTATTTTTCATTCTGTTGTGTTTTTCTGGTGAATATCCAGTTTAATGATTCAAGTTCATTGTTGACGATTGGAGATGGACAGAGGCGCGGGGGCATAGTTTTGTTGTCTATTATCGAATCTCGTTTGGCTATTGGTTGAGTATATGGACTCGGTCGGAGGAGAGTAATAGGACCATAGAAGTGGATAGAAGTGGGTGTGGGGAGGGTCACGATGATGTTCGGTAACAATGGGCATATACAAATATCCATAACACTAGGAATGTATTCAACAACAATCATACGCAAACTTAGCAACAATACAATCGAGACATGTTCAAGGGCAAGTAACCAACTCAATAAAACATGGAGTGCAAGACATTACTTACCTCTTGAAGATCCATTTGCTATTGCCAACCCTGTGTCTCCAATGGGTCTCTCCTTTTCCTTTGGCTGGCTGGCTTCTTCCCTTTGTGAATGATATCTCTTGCTTCTAGAAAAAAAATGGATGATGATCCCCTCTCGAAAGAAATCTATATCTCTTTCTTAACCCTTCCCTCGTGCTTTTTGTGCTCATTCCCCTTCCATCTCCCTCTGTACTTTTGGTGCCGAAATCCCTGCCAATTTCGTATGTCCAAATCATCTCTGCCAATCCGTATGCCAAAACCGCTTCTACCACCACTTTTGCTCTCTGCAGAAAATCATTTCTGTCCCCTCTCGCTCCGGACACATTTTTTTCTTTTTTTTTAGTTATATTAATTATATTAAAATAAAATAAAATATATAAAGAGGTAAAACAAAACAAAAATAAAAAGGAAATAATAAATAAAGGGGAGAATAAAATAAAATAAGATAATTTATATAAATAAAGATAGAATAAAAACAAAATAGTAATAGATAACAAAAAATAAATAAATAAATAAAAAGATAAAAAACGAATATTATGATGATGAAGATCATAATAATTATGATCATACTGAATATTATGATGATGAAGATTTAATGGAATCTTCTTGATAATAATAGGGATTACTTTTTCTAAGTTTTTTTTAATTTTGTAATCATGGCTATTAAGCCACCTATGGTTTTTTTATTTCTTTCAGCTTTATTTTGAAATGAAATGAAGATTTATTTTAGTAAATGATCTGTGAATTGTGAATGTTTATTGCATTGTATGTGGACTAAACCTCAATGTATTTGAGAGGAGAATATTATGCACTTCTGATATTGATCAAAAACTTATCACTGGTTAAAAGTGCAAATTTCAGTACACTGCTAACTTGAATCAAGTAAGGAGGAAGTAAAAAGAAAAAAATTTCATGTTTAATTTTAAAGAAAAAAGAATCATAAGACCGCCACCTTTTGCTATTGGCGGAAGAAGAAAATGTTGAAGCCCTATCAAATTTGACGTTCTATTAATGTGAAGTTAAGAGCACACCATTAATGCTCCCAACATACTTCAATTCCCTTCACGTCACAACCCCGAAACCTTCGACGTTCTATGAGAGGGGAAAAACAAAATAGATCCAAATGTACTATACTTTTGGATTCAGTGAAATGTACTTCATCGAAATGTACTTTTTGATCCCAATGTACGTCAATTTCCCGCTGCATTCGACGTTAAAAAAAAACATTCAGTGGAAAAGTAATAAATATCTTTAGATTCTGATATGCAAAAAAATACGTCAAAGATCTGTCGGGGTTCAACGTACATTAGATCATGAAACATCGTGTAAATTAAAGCATTGTAACTGAAGAAATAAAGTAACAGATTTGGATTTCATTTCAAGTTGTACCATTTGAAATCATATGAAAACCTACCTTACATAACTTCCCTAACCAAATTCATGTTAACTTTTTCCTTTGGTTTTCCATTTATTCCTCCACTAAACGAAGACATTTCTTTGTTAACGATGAAGAAAACCAGAGGAAAATGTTTACACTTATGAGTTTGAAGTAGTACCCTTCGAAAACTACACTAAATAACTTTTGTAACCAAATTCATGTTAACTTTTTCTTACTTTTTTTAGTTACTTCCTGAGTTTCGCTCTAATGTATTAGGATTCATTTTAGATGTTGTGTTTTAAGGGGTATAGGATGTCGGTAATCTCAGAAAATCGATGTCAACAATGAATAAACTCTAGGTCTTTGCATCAAGGGCACTCAACATTCGACGTCAACTGTGTAAATATATTCTAAATTTAAATTGTCTTTAAGTTGTTTCCTCCCTTAGAAATCAGATAGCTCTGAAATCTAACGGAGCAGTAAAACTTAAGGACAATTTAAAAAAGAATCATACATTGTTAAATGATGAAGTTGAACAACTTTTGTAGATAATTATTTTACAGCTTAAAATTGTTTCAGCACTATATTTATATTTCCTAAGCACTTTCCTTTCAGTAAGATATCTTGATGGAAGACCATCTAAGACACACATTGGACCTCTTACTAGAGCCATGGCAAAGAGGATTCAAGAGGAAAAAGGATCACCTACCATTTTGCTTCTATGAAAGGTAATTTACATTAATCCTTCTTCCCATAATTAAAAGCACATTTTTCTTTGCTTTGTAGGATTAATAAAATTGGAGGGAGCAGCTGCCAGCATAGCATTTGAGCACGTGAAAAGAGATACTTAGAGGGAGAAGCTTGCTGCCAAAGCTATCAAAAAGCTCAGCCAATAACCTAGCTAGCCCAGCGTTTCAGAATTGGTGCTGTTTCACGTGTGTTGCTGAGTTGGAATGAGGCATGTTTGAAGCTGAAGCAAAATGGCGCCTTTTTCTTTAATTTCATTTGCTTTTGGATTGAATTTCATTTCAGATTTGAGGCTCTTATCTTCCTAGAAATCGGAGACCTCTTCCTCCCTTTGTAGAACTTTTGAGCTTAGTCTAATTGGCTGCAGAATGAATTCCATCCCACCAATCTTACCTGTGCTCTTGATCCACCCCATTCTTCATCTTCACTTTCTTTCCCTTACCTCCTTACCTCTACTATCTTCCCTTCCTTCCAAGTAGAAGCCCTCTAAAGCTGAGAGGTTCTAACCCACCTAACCCACTCCATCTCACGAACCATCCATTCTCTGCATCTATTTCAGAAATTCTCCGCTACCTTCATTCTGCTCACTGGAACGTTTGTTGTTTGGCTTCCTGGTTCAATGATTCTCACCCATAGCAAGCTTCCATCAAGTGTATCTAGAGCTCTGGTTGTCCACGCAAACCATAGCTAAGTGCCTTTCCATTCTGCTGTTTAATTCCAGTCCACTTTGTGCTATTTCTATTTCTGTTTTCAGTCCAGTTTGTGCTGTTTCTGTTTCTATTTTGCTGTTGTTTTCAATTCTGTATTGCTTTTCCAGTCATTCAATTTTAGTTTCCTTTGTGTGCTTATATGTCCTTTAATTTTAATCGATGACACTTCTGTTTGGGTCATTTCCATTCCCCCAGCTTTAACATTTCATATGTATTATTTTAAGTCTTGTGCAATTTACTGTTGCAGTATTATTTCTGTCTCTGTTCAGTTTTTTTTTTCTGCTGGATTATTTCATTTTAATTAATTTGCAAGTGCTAACCAAGCTGTATATATACCAAATAAGACAATGAGGACTTGATCTAGCCTGGGTTATACAACGAAGCATCAAAATGCCAAATCTGATTTGTTTTTCATTGTGAATTCGGATACAGAATTTAAGTCTAGTGCTAAATTTCTAAAACTGTTCCAGTGGTTTTCTTTTGATTCTGGAGATTGGTACAACATTATGTGATGTTGTTGAATGTGTCTTAAGGTATAGCAAACCAAAACAAGCACTAAAAAGCAATATGCATAGTGTGGTTGCTCAAAATCCTTAACCATTCACATTTCAGCTGGAAACTTTCCTAGCTTTTCACTGTGCTCTATACGTGATTTGGTTCTAATTCTGAGTTTGGTCCATGCTAAGCATTTTAAACTGCTTAGATCTGTGGTTTTTCCACTTCTTAGAGTCTTTCCTTTGTTGTCCAGTTTTTGAATCCTTGAAAAACTAAAATTGGTTGGTTATTTGATGGTTTTTGCTGCATAATTTGGCCATAGAAAGGGTGATTTCGAATCCTGCCTGTTTCTGTGCTTTTGGAAAGCTTGAGCAAGTATAAATGGATGTTTGAAAGTTGTTAATACTGCTCATTTGGTCAAAATGAATTTATATGCAGATTGGATATTTAAACCATCATTTTTGAGTTAAAATGGCAGTGGATCAGTGGATTCTAATATTAATCATTGTTTTTCAGTTCACAGCTGTTTAAGAGTTTAAACATGTTTATATCACCAGAAAAGTTGTTTGAACATTCATCAAAGTTTGCTGAATCACTGCCACACATTTTGGGTTTCCAAAACACCATTTTAGTTCATTTTTCTAGTGCAGTTTCTGTTTTTTTCAGCCACTGTTTTGGTAATTTTTAGTGTTAAAATTCAGTGCTGGTTGTGAAAAAAAACTGGTTAATGTTAAAAATGAAAATACAGGATCAAAAGAAGAAGTATCAAGTGTTAACAAAGGCTTTGAGAACCAACCAATCCAGATTACACTCAGGCCAGTGAAAATCAAAAACACAAAATCTGTAAATTCATTGGGGCATTTTATATCAACACTTCTGAAATTATCAAACAGTTTGCATTTGGAAGAATTTTTTTTTGAACTGTGCTTGTGTTTTTCTTGCTTTCTTTCTCTTTCTTCAATCCTTCTTGTGGCCTTTGATAATTCCCTCTTGTGTACTCCTTTCATTTGTGTGTTGTGCCAATTGTTGTGTCTATATTTGGCATCCTAAGTGTTCACATACACAGCAGCCTAAACTGGTGTAGTTGTGCAGAAATTTGTGCAGACTTTTAATCTGATGGTGTGATTTCTAATGAGTTTTGGAGTGTGTGTGCAAGCTGTTTGGGGCATCCAGTACCAGAGACCTACTCCTACTTCGGTAGCCTTCTAGGAAGTGGTTTGAGAATTGAAAGTGGAGCAAGAAGGAAGACTCTACAGCAGCCCAAACACCACTGTCCAGTAGCTGAAAAACTCTGTTACAGCAGCATTTCAAACCTGGAAAAAGAGCAACTCACACCTTCATTTTGAGTAGCTTTCTGCAGCAACAGAAGACAAAGCTCACATTAACCTTTCTAAAGAAGGTTAACCTAATTTCACGTTTATTGAAAAAAAAATTA
>NW_025916923.1:0-18564 GCF_018835915.1 Vigna umbellata
ATTCAGCCATAGTTTAAAGTCTGTCAGAGTGCCGCTCAGCGGCAATTTACCCCTGAGCGGTGATTCTGCAGATTTTTGAAAAATGCTCTTTTGACCTTTCCTAACTCCACCCTCATGCAATTTTCAAGCTTCCAGATCAAAATCAATCAGTTCAATTGGTTCAAACATCAATTAATTCATCAAATCATGCATAGAAATCAAAACCCCTAAAAATTCATGATTCAACAATCAAATTCATGCTCAAGAACTCTAAATGAAAAATGTTGATACTTGGGAGATGCTAGATGCAGGTGAGCATGCTTTCAAACTATGAGAGAACAGATGCTCTCTCCCAACCCAACTTAAATGGAAAGCTAGTTTAGAAAGTTGAGTGTAGGGAGATTTTCTCAAGAGGAATGAAGGGAAAAATGTAGAGAACCTTTAGAAACGTGTTTAGGAGTGTGTGCAGAGAAGAATCTAAAAATAGAGGCCAAGGCGTGACTTAGGGTATCAAAATACCCTAATGGGCTCGGGTTCAGCTAAGGGGCAACCTAAGCCCTTTTTGCGACAATATCGCTCAGCGGCACTTTCGTGAAGTGCTCTTCTTCTTCCTAGCTTAACCTAGGTGCCTCCTACTCATGCCCCTCCTTGCTCCTTGCAATTAAGTTCTCAGATCACTCTACATTCAATCCGCATCATGCAACTAAAGCAAATCAAACAAAAAATCAAATAAAATCAATCAACTGGTTGTCTCCCAGGTAGCGCTTGTTTAACGTCATCGAGCCTGACCCAAAATCCTCCAGCACCCTTCTATAGATGCAATCTTTCTTACCAACACCCACTCATTAGGTGTATACAAACCATAGTATCCTTCAGTAGATACACTTCCGCCTAACATGCATCGTAGATGTAAAACCTTTGTACCAAAACTGTATAACAAAAACAAAGTACCACAAAGTTCAAAAATTACAACCAAACCAAAAATTAAAGTCTTAAATCACTGGGTTTGCCTCCCAGTGAGCGTCTTTAACGTACTAGCTTGACCCAATAAAGCTCATGTTCCACTCTTCTTTTTGCTTCTTTTCTATTGAACTTCTTCGAACATTTTAATAAAACCACGGAACCTATTGCAATTGTCTAATCTAGGAACTTTAATCTTCCAATTTCTTGAAGATTTCCATAAAGCGCTCAATTCTTTCTTCCTATGATACTTCTTGATGAGGAGAGGTTTTTCATATGATTCTTCTCTTTTTTTCTCTCGCCCTCTTTTTATTTTCTCTCACTTTCTTTTTCTTCACACAAATTTTTCTCTTCTTCTTTCTGCTCTCTCTCTTTTCTTCTTCTTTTCCAATTCAACTTTTTCAACATTTACACTTACTAGCACTTTACAACTATTCACGGGGTTTAACCTCAGTAATTAGCCCCAAAATTCTTGTCAGGCCTTTCTTCCAACTGCTTAGTAAGTTGACCCACTTGAATCTCCAAGTTCTTAATAGCAGCTTCAGTGCTCTTTTGAGTGGATTCAGTTACCTGTATGAATTGTTGAAGAGTTTCTTCCATCCTTATTGATCTTTCATTAAGTGTAGACATTTGTTGCTTGTTAAATTGCCCTGCTTGCCCACTTTGTCCTTGACCAATGCTTGGGTGTGCTTTCCACCCTTGATTGAAGTTCCCCACACGGTATGGAAATTGATTGGCCATGAAGTTAACATCCTCTAACGCTTCCACTGGAAAGGCACATTGACCATTAATATGGTCACCTCCACATAGTTCACACATCTGTTGTTGAAACCGTGTGCAACAGTCTTTAATTCCTTTTGGCAGTTGTGGCAAGTGCCTTTGTGAGATTCTCCAGTTGTTTGAATTATTATTTTGTTCTGAGCTAACAAGGCATCGTTGGATTGCAACTGTAGAATCCTTTTTGTTGAATAGGAGCTCCTCTTTCACTGTTCAGCCTCATTGTCATTAGTAGCCATGTTTTCAATTATTTCAGTGCTTCCTCTAGAGTCTTTTCCATTTAATATTGCCTCCAGCTGAGGCGTCTTGCATCAACTTGGTTTGTGAACCAAGACCTCCAAGGAAGATAGGACTACTTCTCCTTTTCAAATCCATGTGTGGGAAGTCTTTATTAATAGGCTTTTGTACCTGTTCCCATGCGTGACCTAGTGATTCTCCAAGCCTTGCCTGAAAGATGGATGAGATCTCTTTGCTTTCCTTTGTTTACTCTTGGATTGGTGGAAGTATTTGTTCCAAAAACTTTGTCACCAAAGCTTCCCACTCTGTTAAAGCTCCTTCTGAAAAGAGTTCAACCAAAGCTTAGCATTGCCTCCCAATGAGAAAAGGAAACAAGATAAGTTTTATTGCTTTCGTCAGGCACCCCATTTATCTTCAACTGTATTGCAAATTTCATTAAAGGTTGTGAGGTGCTCATATGGGCTTTTATGTGACAACCCATTAAATTGATTACTCTTAACCAGTTGGATTAACGCCGGTTTCACCTCCATGTTGGCTGCTGACCCTCGGTCTTGCTATGCTATTAAAAATGTGGAGGGCAACAACATTGATGTAATCTGCAAGAGTCCGTCTAACATTATTATTCTCCATCTCCTCAGTGCTATGGTGAGAACCGTGTGGTGAAGGTTGTAAGAGATCTTCCGGAGGAGGGAAAAAGTTCTCTAGATGTCGGATTTCTTCTCCTCACGTCTACTCTCGTCTAAGCCTTCAGAATAGGTTCCGAGGTTTTTCTGCTTCTAGTTCGAATTGCTTCCTGCATACACAAGAAAACAAGTCCCTAGAAAATTTGTTTGCACAAAGATATAGAAGAAGATATAAAATAAGAATAATAAGATAAAATAAAACAGATAAAATTAAAAACAGAAAAAAAAAATAAAATAAATAAATAAATAACATAAAAAATCGAAAAATAAAAATAGAAAATAAAAACAGAAATTCAAATTTCAAAATTCAAAATTCAAGTCAAAGATAATCAATAATCCACACAAATAAACTAGTTAAACCACGTAGTCCCCAGCAAACGACGACCAAAACTTGATGACAAATTTATGAACACCGAAAAAAAATGGCGCCAAAAACTTGTTTAAACCATCGGCACAAGTGTGACCAAATTGTATCAAGTAATAAACTCGGTAAGACCAAGTATCATTCTCTCAAAGGACTCACGGCCTAGTTAGTTATATGATTTCTTGATTATTTAAGACTTGAGAACAAATTGTTTAAGTTTCAAATGCAAAGACAAAAAGTAAACATGTATGCATGTGATGATAATGGGAAAGAAGAAACAAAACACGTGAATTGAAATATGTGGATGAGTATGTTGTTGGAGTAATCAATTTCATCTTATCCACTCTCATATATTTCAGGAATTCCATCATTCTTTTCATCAATGTTAATGTCACTCTCTAAATTACCTTAAACCCGATGTCTCGGCGAAGAAAGCCTATCCTTAAATATTAGTTCCTACAATTCCTAGATCCTTAATAATTAATTCTGAAGCACAGACAAGCTTAAAGGCACCAACCTCAATCCCTATGTCTAGGCATACTACTTTTGGGAGAATTTCCCCAATTCTAATTTTCCCATCATAGTGTCCATGTCGACAAAACCATAATCATGACATCGAATGAGTTTAAACAATGCATGCTTTGAGCAAAGAAGAAATCCCTAACTAATTGATGAAAGAAAGCATGTATCATAAATATGATGTTTACACAAAACTCCATATGAGAGCTTCAAAAGATTACATTGATTTCCCCAACAACAATACAAGTTTAGTTCACCATATTCATGGTGAAAACTAGAGATGAACAATAATGAAGAATGGAGAAGATAGAAAAGCCCTAGAAGAAGAGAGAGAGGAGAGTCGTCACATCTCCAATTCTACCCCAAAGGGGTGAAAAGTGTGTTTTGCGTCTTCCCCAACCAAAGATACAAACCCTAGGAAGTCCTAAAGCTTATATACTATTCGAAATATAACAAAAAATGGGCCTAAGCCCAAAAGACCACCGCTCAGCGGTAAACTGCTGCTCAGCGGTGCCAGAGCGTAGTCAATTCTCCCCCTCAGCTGCACTTTCACCCTTAGCGGAGCCAACGGGTGTTCCTGAGTGCCGCTAAGAGGTAAAACTGGTGTAGCGGCGGACTTGCGGGCCTTCTCTTCTTTTTTTGCACTTTTTTGAGTTCTTTTTCTGAATTCATCTCTATCCTTTTCACTTTCTTTCATCAAATTCCACCTTAAAACCTGCCTAAAACACTGAATCAAGCATAAACCTGTCCAACTCTCTTATTTCTAAAATATGAACAAAAGCATGATTCTAAGCTAGTTTTCTAAGTGTTCAAGGTTTGCTTTTTGGTATCAATTTTATGCATGAAAATAACAGTTTTTCAACTGTTATCAACCGTCAACACCACATGTTGCATCGCCATCAAAACCCATCTCGTCATCATCATCGCGCAACCTTTCTTCTTTCTCGCGAGTTCTTCACACCTTGCCGCAACCCATTGCCGCTTCTTCATCTTCCCCGTCCAACCTAAAACGCAGAAATCCCTCTAGTGTGGGAGCACCAAATCAACAATTGCGACAACCTCCTTTCATCGCACCAGCGTCATCCGTCATCGCGAGAGAGAACCAGAGCGCGTCCTTCTTCCACGACCACTGTCATCTTCCTTGCTGCCAAATCGCAACAAACCGCCAGCCACAACCACCAAAGTGCCTTTACCAGTCAATTTTGTCAGCCGCCGAGAGGCCACCACGTTTGTGCAAGCCGGCGCGTAAACTTCAAGAACATGTTGTTGTGCTGCTCCAGCCAAAGATACGAAACCTATGATGCGTGGGTCCTTTAAATAGAGCGACAACAGAACAGAAACAAAGCCCAGGCTTGAGTCAGTGGCGCTCAAGTGCCCCATTTAGGGCACCCGGGCGGCGAGTGGTGGTCGTCCACGCTCAAGCCTTGCAGAAGACGCCCAAGCTTCAAGCTTTCGGCGCTCAAGCTCCCCAAAAGGGGCGCCCGAGCGGTCAACAGTGGTCTTCTACGCCAAGCCTAAGAGATGACGCCCAAGCTTCGTGCATCCGGTGCTCAAGCACCGAAAAAGGGGAGCCGGGCGGTGAGCGGCACTCTTTTAACACTTTGACAAATGTACGACATCGTATCAAGTAATAATAAATGGTAAGACCAAGTATCATTTCCCTAGAAACTCACAACCTAGACATTCATGTGGTTTCTTGAGTAATTAAGACTTGTAACAAAATCATGGTGTAAACAAAATCATGGTGTTTTATAAAGCCAGAAAATAATATGAATGCAAGTGTTGATCAATTGACTTGAAGAATGCGCGGTGATTGATATAAAATATGGAATGATTATGTTGTTAGGGTTTCCGACTTATCCTATCCGCTCTCATGTATTTATGAATTCATCTTTCTTCATTATGTTAATGCCACTTTCTAATTTACCTTAAACCCGATGCTCGGTGAAGAAAGCCTACTCTTAATTACTAGTTCACAATGTTTGTAATCCCTAGCAATTAATTATGCATTACATTCACACAGAAGCTTAAAGGTCAACCAACCCTCCTATCCCTATGTCTAGGTATACTGTTTTTGGGAGGAATTCCCCAAGTTCTAGATTTCCCGTATGTGTCCAAATCGACAAAATCAATAATCAGTGACATAGAATGAGTTAACAATGCATGCTTTGAGCAAAGAGGAAAAAACCCTAACAATTAATGAAATAAAGCATGTATCTTATAAAAGATCTTGAAGAACAAATTCAATACATGAGAGTTTAAGAAGGTTACATCTTTCCCAAAAACAATAAGGTTAGCCCTCCATCGTCATGAAAGAACTAGATGAATAATGGAATGAAAGAATGAAAGAGATAAAAAAACCCGAGAAAGAGAAGAGAGAGTCGTCACCATCTCCAAATCTACCCCCAAGGGGTGAAAAGTGTGTTTCTGTGCTTAAGCCATCAAAAGATACTATCCCTAGGAAGACTAAAGCCTTATATAGACTTCTAAATATTATAGAAAAGTAAGCCCAAGCGCATAAGAATGCTAGAAAACGAGTCCAAGCCCATAAGAATGTCGCTCAGTGGTAAGTGCATGTCTTCTATTCTGCCCCTCAGCTGCATTTTTGCCCCTCGGTGGTGACTGCGGGTCTTCAAAGTGCCGCTCAGCGGTAAATGGCGCTGAGCGGTACTTGCAGCTTCTTCCTTTTATGCACTTTTTCTTCCTTTTCTAACTTCCAACTCCTTGCTACTTCAAGTTCTTCATTCAATTCATCCTAATTCTTGTCAAAACAAGGGAATTTAGTGATAAAATCATAAAGCATATCCTCAACTCTCTTATATTCACAAAACTAAAGTAAAATCATGAGTCCAAGCAAGCTTCTAAGTCAAAAAGGGTGCATTAAGTATCAAAATTAAGTATAAAAATAACGATTTTTCAACCGTTATCACACTCAAAAGTGTATAACTCAAGCACTCAGAAGTGTATCACTCAACTCACAGGTGTATAGTGAAGTGTTGGTGTCTCTTTTTCACTCTGCTATCACAATAGTACATAAATTAATTTTTCCTTTCATTTAATCGCAATCAAACATATTCACAAGCAAGTTATCATCACAAGGGCTTTTCATGGCTTGTAACTTGGCTAGGCTAAGAAGGAAATTGGTTTTTCTGGTCAGCAAAATCCTTGAGTTAAGAGAGACATTCATCATTCAAGCACAAACTCCCTTTCTTTTTCCAGCTTTCCCTTGTATTCACTGCTTAGCTCAATGCTTTTTCTTTTCCTTTTTCCAATCTTTCCAGCAACCCCAAACTTGAACCTTTATCAATACCTCACAAATGTTCTCAACTTAACTCAAGGTAGAGATTTTCACAAAGGGTTTTCAAAACATGCAAAAGGCTCAAGGTTCAAAGGTTAAAAAAAATTGTTTTCTTTTCAGTATACAAAAATCATGTGAAGACTAAGAAAATAAGGGATAAAAAAAGATGACCTTGATCATATGAAAACTACAAGCAAGTAGTTCAATCACAGAAAATTTAGGCAAAATCATTCATGCTTCCAAAGCAATAGCAATTATTCACAAAAACTCTGAAGCCTAAAACTCACACAGGTAGACTCTCAAGCCCCAGAATTCAGAAAACTACCCTGCTCAATATCTTAATCACATTTTACCTCAAGCACTTATTTCATACACTATGAGTCATCACCTGTATATTAGCAAATCATGCATCATCTCAACATCAATCAATACACCAGAGCATCACAAAGCAATACTTATCACAAAACACAGCAGTTGAACCAAAGCAGTGTAATTTATCCAAGTACAGTACAATAACAAAACAAATAATTAAAAGGAAAAAAAACAATAAAAATAGAAACAAAATAAAGTCTAACAATTAACGAAATAAAAACAAAAACATAAAAGAAATCCTGGTCTATAACAGAGGTGGCATCCATCAGTAGATGCCCATACAACTCATCACTCATCATTAGAGTCCTCATCCTCCTCAGCATCATCATCCTCATCCTTAGCATCCTCATCCATGGCTGAAGCTTCAGCTGTTGTTAACAGATTGGCAAGTGTACCAAATCGCACAAGTAATATAAAATGGTAAAACCAAGTATCGTATCCTAGAGGACTCTCGGCACTAAACAGTCGTGTGATAAGTTAATTAATTAAGACTTAAAACAAACAAGATCATTGGTTTACGATGCAAAAACATAAAATAAAATATGAATGCAAATTGATCAATAATAGAGTAAGACAGAGATGAACGGATGTTGTTTAATATGAGATGAATACGTTGTTGGGGTTAGATTTCACCAAGTTCCCTCTCATGTATATAAGAATTCCTCTTTATGCATTAATGTTAACGTCACTCACTAAAGTACTTAGAACCCAATCCCTTGGCGCAATAAGCCTGCCTTAATTCCTAGTTCGTGCAATTCCTAGCTTTCCTAGAAAATTAAGTCTGAAGATCAAGAGCTTAATGCGACCAAGTACTCATACCCTCATCCCTGAGATATATTACCCTTGGGAAAATTCAACAAGAAACTGAATTGTAATGAACCTCCTGGCACTCATGCAATTCATAAATCATGCAACTAAATGAGTTAAATAGAGCAAGCATTAAAACAGATGAATTCCCTAACAATTAATGAATAAAGCATATATTATTAAGAATCAATTCAAATACATGAGAGTTCACAAGGTTACATCATTCTCCAATAACAAATAGAGTTTAGTTTCTCATAGACATGGAGAAATTATATGTACAATGGTAAATCATGAGATAGTAAAACCCTAAGAGTAGAAGAAGAAGCTTCCGCCTCCAGATCCGCCTTTAGAGAGTAAAAGAGTGTGTTGTTGTGTTGCTCCAGCCAGAGATACAAAACCTAGAGCGCCTGGGCCCTTTAAATAAAGTTGGAAAAGAGTAGAAAGAGGGCCCAGTCCAAAAGAGTCGAAACAAAGCAAAAACTGTGCCGGATTAGCTATGCGCGACGCTCGGGCGACCAATTTGGCCACCCGGGCGGTGGACGTCAATTTCCGAAAGGCTTGAGCCTCCAATTTCGCCCAGGCTTCGGGGGCGGCGAGTGTCGATGTTTCCATGCTCAAGCCTCCTGTAGGTCGCCCAAGCTTCGTGCGGTTCCCTCTTCCAGTGCTTTTCTAGGCCTTTCTGAGCTCTATATCCTTAGCACTTCATATTTGCTTCCTGTATTAACTCATTTTCTATCAAAACAAAGGAAATTAGTCATAAAATCATCAAATTCAACCTCAACTCTCTTATTCACACAACTTAATTAAAAATCATGAGTCTAAGCAAGTTTCTAATTTAAAAAGGGTGTATTTAGTATCAAAATTACATCACAGGTAACGATATTTTAAACCATTGTCACAACCCCAAACATAGAACTTTACTTATCCTCAAGCAAAAAACAATGTAACTTAACTCTCAACAAATATCACAGTGGTTCAGCAATTTTTCAAAAATCTTTTTTTACGACAAGTAATCACTCAAATCAGCTCATCATAGGAATATCACTCAAGATGCACATATGCTTTCTCTCACATAACTTAAAGTGATACTCAAACAGTTCAACAAATGTTATCCTTAAGAGCAATGATTCAACCAAGCAAAGATGTAATAAAAAATTCAAAGAACTATTCCTCACCAAAGAAAGTGTTTCACTCAAGGACACAAAAGTATATCACTCAAGCACTCAAAAGTGTATCACTCAACTCACAGGTGTATAGTGAGATCTCTCAATCACTCTGCTATCACAATATCACACAAATTAATTTTGCCTACCATTTTATCAAAATCAAACATACTAACCAGCAAGTTGTCATCACGAGGGCTTTTCATGGCTTGTAACTTGGTTAGGCTAAGAAGGAAATTGGTTTTTCTGGTCAACAAAATTCCTTGAGTTAAGAGAGACATTTATGAATTTATCAATTGCAGTGAACTCTATTTTTTTTTCTTTTTCCTTTTCTTTTCTTTTATTTTTCTTTTTTCTTTTTCTGCTGCTTTTTAATTGCTCACTCCTCAGAAAAGTGGGGTTGCTTACTAGCAACCCCAAACTTGAACCTTTTTCAATACCTCACAAATATTCTCAACTCAACTCAAGGTAAAGAATTTAAAACAAGGTTTTCAAACATGCTTAAGGCTAAGGGTTCAGAGGATGGAACAAACTGTTCTCTTTTATTTGGAAACATTCATGAGTAGGCTAAAAATAAGGGAAAACAAAAGATGGCCTTGATCATATGAAACCTGCAAGAAGTAGTTCAATCATAGAAAATTTGGGCAAAATCATTTATGCTTCCAGAGTAATAGCAATTATTCACAATAATTCTAAAGCCCAAAATTAACATAGGTAAACTCTCAAGTTCTAGAATTCAGAAAAACATCCTACTTAGTAGCTCAATCAAGTTTTACCTCAAGCATCTGTTTCACATGTTAGAAGCAACCACCTGTGTATTTTCACATCATGCATCATCTCAACATCAATCCAAATAATAAGCATCAAAAGGTAACACTCATCAAAACACAACATCAAAAGAACTAAACCACTGCAATAAGATAGAGCAAAGTACATTAATATTCCAGAAAAAACAATAAAAATAGGAATATTAAAGGAGTTCAACAATAACCAAAATAAATAAAATAAAATAAAATAAAGGAAAAGTAAAGAGAAATCCTGTCTAAAAAAAGAAGCGTCCATCAGTAGATGCCAAATACAATCACTCTCAAATCATTAAAGTCCTCCTCCTCATCAGCTGCATCTCCACCTACTGCTCCAACATCTGCATGTGTCGAATCCTCTGGGTATGCTACCGTGGCTGTAAACTCCTCCTGTGAAATAAGCTCTCTCTCAAGAAAGGCGGACGTGAACATCCTCAGCAACTCCTGCTCTCCTCTGTAGAGAGCCATCATCTAGGCCTCCATCAGGTACATATACATGTCCCGCATCTGAAACGGGGCGGCTTCATGGGCAGGCCCCTATGCTGGTGGTGATGCCCTCCTGTGCCCCTTGGGAGCCTACTGTGGTGACCTAGCTGGGGCCTGCTCCCCTATAGAGCAGTAATAAGTGAAATAGGCCTCATCCAGCTCCTTCCTTGGCTGCTCTAATGGTGGTACTGACACATCAACACCCATAATCTCACACAGATGTGTGGTCAGAGAGGGGTGTCCTAGAGGGTTCCTGTTGCTCACAGCATGTACAGAGCTCTTGATTTCCTTAGCAATAAATGCCCCTAAGTTGACCTGCCTTCCACTCAAAATACAATATAAAAGGATATCCCTCTGAGTGGTGATATCAGACATATAGGAGCAGGGGTGGATGTTCGCCTGGGAGAAGGTCATCCAATATTTGGCTAGTGGTATAAAAGATGCCCTCTTGATGTGGATAGGTGCATCAGATCTGCTCCTGTCAAAGTGCCCTCTAGGCACACATGGGGTCCTCTCCACATCCTCATAATCAATCACTTCATCCATAGCCCGCTCATACTAACACCGCTCTTCTTCCCAATAGTACCCAAAAAAGTGTTGATAGTGTCAACATCAAAGGAAATTTTCTTGCCCCTCACATAGCTGATATAAGTCTCATGCTCTCCTCCTAATGCCTTACCATTAGTGTAGAACTCTTTCACAATAGGGATGCTAGCAGGAGCAGGATAAGTGGCCCGATTCCCCTAGCCTCTGTCGCTGACCTCCCTTCTAAACTGGGGGCCAAAGTAGGGATCATTCTCACCCTATGTTCCTTTAGCACCTTCTTGGCGTTCACTGAGGGGAAGTACCTCTCGTGGGCTGCCATTTGGAACTGGTGAGAGTAGTACTGCTCTTTTTCTTTTCTCTTGTTGCCTGCAGTCTTTACTCTCCTTCCTGATGAGGCTGTGATTCCTGCACACAGAGATTCACAAACAAAGCCAGAAAACATCAAACATTAGTTCCAAAAATATAACAGCCCAGTACCACTTTTCCCAAGATAATTAGAGAACCATCAGTGCCATCGGCATAGGACCACAGAGCCAGAAAACAAGAAAAACTCGTGTGTTATTACAGACGTTCGCCGCTCGGGCAGCCTTGGGGGCCCAGGTGGCTAGCGGTGCTGCCAAGCGTGGGTTGCTTCAATTTTTCACTTTCCAAATCAGTTTCTAATCAGTCCCAGCCTAAATTAACACACTTTAATCGGTCCAAACAGATGTAAAACAGTTTTACACAGCCCCCATCAACAAAATTCATCAATTTCATCCCTAATCATCAAACCTTTTTTTCAAGAAAATGCATCTTTATCAAAATTACACAAATTGAAAGCTTTAGGGCTTATGACTTAATTGATTGGAAGCAAAAATCAGAGAAAATGCTCAAACAATGGAAGGAAAAGTGTGATCCTAGCTGCCACCACTTCAAAACCCCAAACTTGGATCCTTGGATGGTGTACAAATAGTGAAATCTTAGGGTTTTGATGAAATGGAAAGGTAGAAAGTGGAGAGAGCACTTGGGAGAAGAGTTTTGAGGAACTAGTTTGAGGGAAATCATAGAATGGGGGCTTGGGTGAGACCCTTGGAGTTAAAAAGAGTGAAAATGGGCTGAGTTCGCCCAAGCTTCGGGCTTAAAGAGCCCCTCTGCAATGCCGCCGCCCGGGCGGTACTTGATAACAGTTGAAAAACTGTTATTTTCATGCTTAAAATTGATACTAAAAGCAACCTTTAACACTTAGAAACTAGCTTGGAATCATGCTTTTGTGTATAAGTTTAGAAATAAGAGAGTTGGACAGGTTTATGCTCGATTTCAGTGTTTTATGCAGGTTTTAAGGTGAATTTGATGAAAGAAGTGAAGTAGGATAGAGATGGAATCAGAAAATAACTCAAAAAGTGCAAAAGATAAGAAGCCACAAGTACCGCTCAGCGCCAGTTTACTGCTAAGCGGCACTAATGAACACCCGTTGGCTCCACTGAGGGGTGAAAGTGCAGCTGAGGGGAAGAATCAACATACGCACTTACCGTTGAGCGGTAGTTTACCGCTGAGCGGCATTATTTTGGGCTTAGGCCCACTTTTCTATAATATTTCGAATAATATATAAGCTTTAGGACTTCCTAGGGTTTGTATCTTTGGCAGAGTACGAAGCAAACACACACCTTTCCACCCCTTGGAGGAAGATCTTGGATTCTAAGGCTACCTACTCAACTTTCTAGGGTTCTATCTTTCACTATTTCATTGTATTTCATCTAGTTTCACCATGAATATGGTGAACTAAACTCTTCTTGTTGTTGGGGAATCAATGTAATCTTGTGAAACTCTCATATATGGAATTTTGTGTTTAAACATCTTATTTGAGATACATGCTTTCTTTCATTAATAGTTAGGGTTTTTCCTCTTTGCTCAAAGCATGCATTAATTAACTCATTCGATGTCATGATTATTGATTTTGTCGATGTGGACACATACGGGGAAATCTAGATCTGCCTTTAAGCTTCTGTGCTTCAGAATTAATTATTAGGGATGCTAGGAATTGTATGAACTCGTAATTAAGGATAGGCTTTCTTCGCAAGGTGATTTAGAGAGCGACATTAACATTGATGAAAAGAATGATGAATTCCTAAAATATATGAGAGTGGATAAGATGAAATTGATTACCCCAACAACATACTCATCCATCTAATTCGTTCAGTGTTTGTGTTCTTCTTTCCCATTGATCATCACATGCATACATGTTTACTTTTGTCTTTTGCATTTGAAACTTATAACAATTTGTTCACAAGTCTTAAATAATCAAGAAATCATATAACTAACTAGGCCGTAAGTCCTTTTGGGAGAACGATACTTGGTCTTACCGAGTTTATTACTTGATACGATTCGGTCACACTTGCCGAGGGTTAAACAAGTTTTTGGCGCCGTTTTTCGGTGTTCATAAATTTGTCATCAGTACTGTTACCCCCTCTTAATTTTACCTGTTTTGGGTTTTGCCCTGCCCTGAGTTTATTGATTCAGCCTAAAAATTTTCAGTTTCTTTTCCCTAGTCCTCACAATACTCTCAGATCAATCAATTAATCTCTCCTCACTCTTCAAACATTCAGCTCTTACAGAGTAGGCAAACTAGAGTCACACACCCAAATAAAATAAAAAAAATAAAAGAAACCAAATAAAAGTTTGTAGGAACATTGGGTTGCCTCCCAGTAAGCACTTCTTTAACGTCACTAGCTTGACCCAGAGCAAACACAAAATAAACAAAAAACAATTGGAAATAAAAATTACAAAAATAAAAATAATAAACTAAAAAAAAAATAAACAATTAAAAGTTTGTAAAACACTGGGTTGCCTCCCACCAAGGCTTCTTTAACGTTACTAGCTTGACCCAATAAGCTCATGTCACATCTTTGACACTAGTACAAAAATCGCGTACCACGTCGAATATTTTGGGCTTTTAACGACGAATTCGTAAACGACGTCATATCAAGAGACGTTAAATTGACGTCGAATTTGGTCAATATACGACGTTAACTTAATGTCGAATTTTGTCAATATTCGATGTTAATCAATTTTTTTTTATTTTTTTTAATTAATTGTGATCCTTTTTAACAACTCTATACGAGATTTGAAAAGCAGAAAAACAACAAATTTCAAGTTTTTGGTATTTTATAAAGCATGAACTTTGATCAACAACAAACAAGTTCAATCAAACAACAACAAGCAAGTTCAACCAAACAACAACGACAAAAAAGTTCAACCAAACAACAACCATAAACAAGTTCAAAAAAAAAAACAAACAAGTTCAACAAATAAGTTCTTCAAAACGAAAATGAAAACGAAAACGTTCAAAAGGTGGGTCTGAATAAAGTGTCCTCACTCGTAAGAGAGAAAACAAAATGCATCTATGAAGGACAAGAACATGAAAATAATCGGTTAAAACAAACGAAAATCATACATAAAGTAGTTAATTAACATGGATTTGTATCAAATGAAAGAAAGATTACCTGTGATGGTCGTCAACTTTGTTCGAGAAAAGTTTGTGAAGAGAAGAGGGTCTCGCGCGCTAAGATAAAGTGAACGAATTTTCAATCTCCCGCTCAAATTTTTATTGAATTCACTAACCTTTTAACGTCTAACGCTAGGACATTTCATGTTTTATATCCTTTTACGTCGAATTACAATTATAAATGACGTTTAATATTTGCATTTATTTACAAAAATGCCACCGATCATTTTTAACGTTGGATATTTGGTCGTTCGATGTTAAACGCATGAGGTTATACGTTGTTTTTGCACTAGTGTGATTTTGGTGTTATCTTTTCCATTTTCACACCAATTGATCTTCAACAACTTCCTGTTCACCTTTTTTGTTCTCCTTGAAATTGGTGATTCAATCTCTACTAGTCCATGAGCTTTGATTTCTTTAACAACCCAAAACTTTTTGTTAAACCTCACTGGTAGTCCTGGTTTCAGTTCTTCATGTTTCTTCACAGAATCTTGATGAACACTTGCTCCTTTGTTGCCTTTCTTGTTGTACCTGTGACAAAAAACAATTTTTACCTTCCTTACCTGGCTTGGCAGCTTTAGTACGGGTTTCTGGTGTACCTTCCCTTGAAGTCCTGAGACTAGTCTTTTTCACCTAGATTGGCTGCTCAGCATTGAAGACATTGAAAATCACCTCCTCTTCTTGGTCTTTAAGAGTTATAGTTCCATCATCTACATTAATGATTACCTTGGCCATTTTCATGAACGACCTCCCAAGAATAATAGGGATCTCCAAATCTTCCCCCATCTCTATTATCACAAAATCTACCAGGAATCTGATATTGTCAATTTGAATCATTACATCTTCCACTACACCATAGGGCTTTTTGGTGGATCCATCAGCCATAAACAGAGTCATTTTTGCAGGTTTGACTTCAAAACCACCAATCTTTTCAAGAACAGATAAGGGCATCAAATTAATACTGGATTCTAAATCAATTAGGGATTTCCCTATTTTATGATTCCCAATAGTACAAGGAATATAAAACATCCTGGATCTTCAACCTTAGGAGGGAGTGTCTTTTGTAAAATCACACTGCATTCTTCCTGTACTTCTGTTGTTTCCTCATTTAAATAATTCTTTTCTGTGACGAGCTCCTTCAAAAATTTAGCATATTCAGGAATCTGCTGCAGTGCTTCAGTCACAAGAATTTGTGTTCCTAATTTTCTGGAAATTTCTTCAGTGCACCCTAATTGTTTTTCTTTTTCTTTTCTGGTACACTCTTCAGGGTGATTGAGATTTTTCTCTCCTTTTTCTTTTTTTTCTCTCAACCCCTTCTTTTTTCTCTCTC
This sequence comes from Vigna umbellata, assembly GCF_018835915.1. The sequence goes on from NW_025916923.1 coordinate 15,806, forward strand.
TCACTCTCCTCTCTTTCTTTTTCTTTTCTCTCAAATTTTTTCTCATCTTTTTCTTTTTTTTCACTCTCTTCTTTTTCTTCTTCACTCAAACTTTATTTTTCTTTCTCTCTCTCATCTTTCATACTCACAATGGCCCTACATTATTCTTTGGGGTTAACTTCAGTATTAGCCCCAAAACTTTTGATAGGCATTTCTTCCAACTTTTTGGCCATTTGACCAACCTACATCTTCAAGTTTCTTATAGAAACTTCAGTGCTGTTTTGAGTGGAAAGAGATGCCTGCATGAATTGTTGGAGGGTCTCCTCAAGCTTTGTAGTTCTGTCAGATAGAGAGGGTTATTGTTGCCACTGTTGTTGTTACTGTTGTGGTGATCTATTGAATTGTCCACCAGTTTTCCCAAATTGGCTTTGTGTTGTGCTTGGATGGGATTTCCACCCTTGATTGTAGTTGTTGGGACGAAACTGGTTGCCCATGTAGTTCACATTCTCATTGAGATTCTCGGGCACTGCACATTGATCATTCATATGATCACCACCACATAGCTCACAGAGTTGTTGTTGAACCTGTGAAACATTCTGACACTCCTTTGATGGTTGAGAAAGTTTTTTGTCAAAGTCTTCAATTGTTGAGTGATAATTTTATTTTGAGCAAGCAAGGCATCATAAGACTATAGCTGTAAAACTCCCTTAGGTTGTGAGGAGGTTTTCCTTTCATTGTGCATCTCATTATCATTGGTAGCCATGTTATCGATTAACTCATAGGCTTCCTCTAGAGTCTTGCATTTGATATTTCCTCCAGTTGAGGCATCCAGCATCAATTTGGTTTGTGAACACAAACCTCCAAGGAAAAGAATGACTATTGTTGCTTCATCAAAACCATGAGTAGGTGTCTTTCTCAGAAAGCTTTTGTATCTATCCCATGCTTGCCCTAATGATTCGTCCATGCCTTGGCTGAAAGAAGAGATTTCCTGCTTCCCTTTGTTGATCTTTGACTCTGTGAAGTATTTATTCAAGAATTTGGCAACCACATCNTCTTCTTCACTCAAACTTTATTTTTCTTTCTCTCTCTCATCTTTCATACTCACAATGGCCCTACATTATTCTTTGGGGTTAACTTCAGTATTAGCCCCAAAACTTTTGATAGGCATTTCTTCCAACTTTTTGGCCATTTGACCAACCTACATCTTCAAGTTTCTTATAGAAACTTCAGTGCTGTTTTGAGTGGAAAGAGATGCCTGCATGAATTGTTGGAGGGTCTCCTCAAGCTTTGTAGTTCTGTCAGATAGAGAGGGTTATTGTTGCCACTGTTGTTGTTACTGTTGTGGTGATCTATTGAATTGTCCACCAGTTTTCCCAAATTGGCTTTGTGTTGTGCTTGGATGGGATTTCCACCCTTGATTGTAGTTGTTGGGACGAAACTGGTTGCCCATGTAGTTCACATTCTCATTGAGATTCTCGGGCACTGCACATTGATCATTCATATGATCACCACCACATAGCTCACAGAGTTGTTGTTGAACCTGTGAAACATTCTGACACTCCTTTGATGGTTGAGAAAGTTTTTTGTCAAAGTCTTCAATTGTTGAGTGATAATTTTATTTTGAGCAAGCAAGGCATCATAAGACTATAGCTGTAAAACTCCCTTAGGTTGTGAGGAGGTTTTCCTTTCATTGTGCATCTCATTATCATTGGTAGCCATGTTATCGATTAACTCATAGGCTTCCTCTAGAGTCTTGCATTTGATATTTCCTCCAGTTGAGGCATCCAGCATCAATTTGGTTTGTGAACACAAACCTCCAAGGAAAAGAATGACTATTGTTGCTTCATCAAAACCATGAGTAGGTGTCTTTCTCAGAAAGCTTTTGTATCTATCCCATGCTTGCCCTAATGATTCGTCCATGCCTTGGCTGAAAGAAGAGATTTCCTGCTTCCCTTTGTTGATCTTTGACTCTGTGAAGTATTTATTCAAGAATTTGGCAACCACATCTTCGCACCTAGTAAAGTTGTTTTCAGGAAAAGAGTTTAACCCCAATTTAGCATTTCCTCCCAGTGAAAAAGGAAACAAACTCAGTCTTATAGCATCATCTGGAACTCCATTCAGCTTCACAGTGTTGCATATCTCATTAAAAGTGGTGAGATGCTCATATGGACTTTCATTGGATAGTGCATTGAACTGGTTGCTTTTTACTAGATGGATCAACGCAGGCTTCATCTTCATGCTTGTGGCGTTGACCATTAGCTTTGCAATGCTGTTAAAATGGTACGGGTCAACAACAAATGCATAATATGCCAAAGTACGTCTACCCTCATTATTGTCCATGCTTTCCTGATCAGATTGTAGGACCTGTGAAATTCTTTCTAGAGAAGGTACTCCAACAAGTCTATTTCTCCATGGCCTCCTACTAGTCTCAAGTCCTTCAAGAAGAGGTTCAAAGCTTTTATTACTCCTTGTTCTTACTGTATCCTGCATAAACCAAACAAAATCCTAGAAAATATTGTTAGCACAAAATAAAAATAAAATAAAAGATAACAAACTAAAACAAAACAAAATAAAACAAAATAAAATAAAATAAACTAAAGTAAAATAGAATAATGCCAAAATTAATTAAGAATCACACAAATAGAATAGTTTAAACCGTGAGTCCCCAGTAACAATGCCAAAAACTTGTTGATGGATTGGCAAGTGTACCAAATCGCACAAGTAATATAAAATGGTAAGACCAAGTATCGTATCCCAAAGGACTCTCGGCACTAAATAGT
>NW_025916926.1:0-10390 GCF_018835915.1 Vigna umbellata
AACCCTAGAAGGATGAGTAGGTAGCCTCAGCATCCAAGATCTTCCTCCAAGGGGTGGAAAAGAGAGTGTTTGCTTCGTGTCTCGCCAAAGATACAAACCCTAGGAAGACCTAAAGCTTATATGATGTTCGTAATATTACAGAAAAGTAGGCCCAAGCCCAAAATAGTGCCGCTCAGCGGTAAGTGCGTGAGATTGATTCTTCCGCTCAGCGTCATTTTCACCCCTCAGCGGAGCCAACGTGGGTTTCTGAGTGCCGCTCAGCGGTAAACTACCGCTAAGCGGTAGTTGCGACTTCTCCTTTTGCACTTTATGAATTCTTTTCTGATTCCATATCTATCCTTCTTCACTTCTTTCACCAAATTCACCTTAAAACCTGCATAAAACACTGAAATCAAGCATAAACCTGTCCAACTCTCTTATTTCCAAAAATATGAACAAAAACATGATTCCAAGCTAGTTTCTAAGTGTTAAAGGTTGCTTTTAGTATCAGTTTTAAGCACAAAAATAACAGTTTTTCAATTGTTATCAGCGGGAAAGGAACTTGTTGGCATAGGAGAATTCTGGTTCCTTATCCTTGCTCTTGGATCCTACAGTCTTGATCCTCTTGCCCGATGAGGAGGTCATCCCTACATCAAACACCATTCACAAAACCACAAGAAACCTCATTAAGCATTAGTAAACCACAAACAATAACCTAACACCATTTCTAATCACCGCTGAGGGCAATCAAAATCCCTCAGCGCAACCTGTGCATCAAACCAGAAGGCCAAAGAGCATCAAAAACCACTCTACCAGAATCACGCTTAGGGGTAATTTTCACTGAGCGGCGATTCTGCAGATTTTTCAAAATCATGCACAAATCTCCTAATCTCCGCCTATATGCATTCTTTCCAGTTCCAGACCCAAATCAAGCAGTTTAATCGGTTCAAACAGCAATTAATTCATCTAATCATGCATTAAAATCAAAATCCCTCAAGAATCATGCTTAGACAACCATGTTCATACCAATTCATGCTTTCAAAAACCTAGAATGGAAAATGATTGTACTTACTTGGATGGGGATGCTAAATGAGTGAAAAATGATCTAGGAATGTGAAGAAATCAGCCCCCAACTGCAATGTTCTCACCAAACCCCAAACTTGAATGAAAACTTGGTGCAAAAGTGAGTGGAAGAGAGGTTTTGTGAAGGGGGAAGAAGGAAAAAGTGAGGAGAACTCTTTGGAGAGTGCTTGAGAGTGTGTGGGAAGAGGGAGATATGAAAATAGAAGCCAAGTCGCACCCTAGGGTATAAAAATACCCAAATGGGCCTAATCATGCTGAGCCCATTTGAACCAAACCAGTCCACCCAACTTTGTAGTGCTGGTGCTCAGCGGAAATTTCCGCTGAGCGGCATTTGCGGCACTTCTTCTCCTTCTTCCTAGCTTGCCCTACGTGTCTTATAATCATGCCTCTCACTCACCTTATGCATTTATGTTCTCACATCACTCATACATTCAATCCCTATCATGCATCTAAAGCAGAATCACAACAAACAAACACAAACAAAGTAAATCAACTAGGTTGCCTCCTAGGTAGCGCTTGTTTAACGTCACGAGCCTGACCCAAAATCCTCCAGCACCCTTCAGTAAGTGCAAATTTTTCTTACTAATACCCATCAGTAGGTGTAAACAAACCTAGTATCCTTCAGTAGATACTCAACCACCTAACATCCATCACTAGATGTTATACCATAAAATCTCAAACAACAAACATCAATGTCCCAAAGTTTATAAAATTACATAACAAAAATCAAAGAATTTAATGATCTCAAATCACTGGGGTGCCTCCCAGTAAGCGCTCTTTTAACGTCATTAGCTTGACCCAATAAACTCAAGTGTCATCTTCACTATTGGTGTTCCTTTTTCTTTCATCACACCAACTCATCAACAGCTTCCAGTCCACTTTTTTTACTCTCCTTGAATATGGAGCTTCAATTTCTATCACTCCATTCTCTTTATAGTCTTTCACAACCCACAACTTGTTCTTTAATCTTACTAGTGTACCAAGTTTGAGTTGTGCCTAGATAGAGTCATCATGAACCTTCCTTCCTTTTCCATCTTTCTCTTCTTCCCTAACCTGTGACAAGAAACAATGTTTACCTTTGAAGACCAACTTTGCAGCTTTTGAACTAGTCAAGGGTGCATCCTTACATGCAGCTTTATGCTAGCCTCCTTTTCTTGAATCTACTGCTCCCCTTTGAAGACATTAAACACCTTTTCTTCTCGGTCTTGAAGCACTATCATCACATCATCCACATTGATTATTACCTTTGTCGTTTTCATGAACAGTCTTCCAAGAATGATTGGGACCTTCTCATCCTCCTTCATCTCCATCACTATAAAATCTACCAGGATCTTTAGTTTGTCTATGCAAACCATCACATCTTCCGCCACACCATAAGGTTTCTTGGAAGATTCATCCACCATTAGCAAAATCACCTTTGTTGGCTTGACTTCAAGATCACCAATCCTTTCAAGCATATATAAAGGCATCAGATTAATGCTTGACCCTAAATCAATTAGGGCTTTCCTTATTCTCTCCTTCCCTATGATGCAAGGAATAGTAAAACTTCCTGGGTCTTTCACCTTTGGAGGAAGTCGCTTCTTCTCAATAGCACTACAATCTCCCTTTTCATCTAGATATCTCTTCTTTGTGGAGACTTGTTTCATGTGCTTTGCTGTTAACCCTTGGCAAGTGTAACCAAATCGTATCAAGTAATAATAAATGGTAAGACCAAGTATCGTTTCCCAAAGGACTCACGGCCTACACAATTATGTGATTTGTTGATTAAATTAGACTTGTGATCGAAGTTTTGTTGATTTAAATGCAAATACTAAAAAGTAAATATGCATGTATTGGTCAATTGAACAAAAGAAGCAAAATGTGATTGAAACATATGATGATGATGATGTTGTTGGGGGTTTTCAATTCATCCTATCCACTCTCATGTATTCAAGAATTCATCTTCTTCATTAATGTTAACGCCACTTTCTAATTTACCTTAAACCCAATGTCTTGGTGAAGAAATCCTACTCCTAATCACTAGTTTACAATGTCTTGTCTCCATAGCAATTATTCATGCATTACATTCGCACAGAAGCTTAAAGGCAACCAATCCTCCTATTCCTATGTCTAGGCAATATTACTATTGGGAGAATTTCTTCATGTCTAGTTTTATCTATATGTGTCCATACAAATAAAATCAATGATCATGCAATTGAATGAGTTAAACAAAGCATGCATATAGTATAGAAGAAAAACCCTAACAATTAATAAAAGAAAGCATATGAATTAAAGAACTAATTCAATACATGAGAGTTTCAAAGGATTACATTGATTCCCCAACAACAATGACGGTTTAGGTCACCATAATCATGGTGAAACTAGATGAAAAATAATGAAAGAATGAAAGATAGAACCCTAGAATTTGAAGAGTGGAGCTTGAGCATCCAAAATCCTCCTCCAAGGAGTGAAGAAAGTGTGATTTTGCTTCGTTCTGCCAAAAGATATTAACCCTAGGTCGACTAAAACCTTATATAAACTCCTAAAGATTACAGAAAAATAGCCCAAGACCCATTAAAATACCGCTCAGCGGTAAGTGCGGTTCTTCTATTTGACGCTCAGCTGCAGTTTTGCCCCTCAACGGTGACTGCGGGTCTTCAGAGTGCCTCTCAACGGTAATTTCCACTGAGCGGTACTTACGATCATGGTTTTGACCTTGCTGATTGAGACTGAGGTTAGTAACCATATGTCTTAGCTCTTGGAACTCAGCTCGAGTTCTATTAAGCTCAGCTTCAGTCCTATAAAGTTGAGCCTGAGTTCGATAAAGTTCCTCTCTCTTAGTTGTATGTTCTCCTGATCATTGTGAATGAAACCTTGTACACTAGAGTGACTCATACTTGTGAACTAAAGAAAAAGTTTTCACAGGAGTTTTGAAAGGCTTGCACAAGTCTAGAGTCAAAAAAACTTTTCAAAAATTGTGTTTGGATTTTTGAGGAAAAAGATTTCTAGAAAGATTTTAGAGGTAAAAGAAATCGAATAGTGATGACAAATTTATGAACACCGAAAAATGGCGCAAAAAACTTGTTTAACCCTCAGCAAGTGTAGGCAATATGCTATTGGGAGAATTTCCCCGGATCTAGATTTCCCCATACGTTCCCATATCGACAAAATCAATAATCATGACATCGAATGAGTTAAACAATGCATGCTTTGAGCAAATAGGAAAAACCCTAACTAATGATGAAAGAAAGCATGTATCTCAAAATAAGATTTTAAGCACAAATTCCATATATGAGAGCTTCAAAAGATTACATTGATTCCCCCAACAACAATACAAAGTTTAGTTCACCATATTCGTAGTGAAACTAGATGAACAATAATGAAAGAATGAAAGATAGAAAAACCCTAGAAAGAGAAGAGGAGAGTCGTCACCATCTCCAATTCTACCCCCAAGGGGTGAAAAGTCTGTTTTGCGTCTTCTCCAGCCAAAGATACAAACCCTAGGAAAACCTAAAGCTTATATATTATTCGTAATATTACAGAAAAGTGGGCCTAAGCCCAAAAGACCACTGCTCAGCGGTAAATTGCCGTTCAGCGGTACCAGCGCGTAGTCAATTTTCCCCTCAGCTACATTTTCACCCCTCAGCGGAGCCAACGGGTGTTCCTGAGTGCCACTCAGCAGTAAACTGCCGCTGAGCGATACTTGCGACCTCTCCTTTTGCACTTTTTGAGTTCTTTTCTGATTCCATCTCTATCCTTCTTCACTTCTTTCACTATATTCACCTTAAAACCTGCATAAAACACTAAAATCAAGCATAAACCTGTCCAACTCTCTTATTTCCAAAAATATGAACAAAAGCATGATTCTAAGCTAGTTTCTAAGTGTTAAAGGTTGCTTTTAGTATCAATTTTAAGCATGAAAATAACAGTTTTTCAACTGTTATCAAATAGCTCCCAGGAAGGAGAGGTAAGTCACAATGGACAGGCTTAAAAACCTTGTCCTTCCTTAGCCAGAGGTTCTTCGGTCGTTTCTTACCCTAGTTTCTAGGTAGAAATCTTTCAAAAGCTTTTATAATGCAAGAATGCTATGCACCTAGAAACCAAACGAAGGTTTATCTATATGAGCGCGGACCTAGATATCACGGAGACGTAAAACAGAAATATCAACAAGCAAAAATACTAAAGAAAGAATGGAAATGGGAAGGAAATTTGAGACACGGCCCTAAGTGAAAGTGCAAGTGACACTTGGAGCCCCTTGACACACTTTCACACTAAGATGCGTAGACTAGACTATTACAATGTTCAATGGTGCTCTTGGAATTGCTTGAAAAGCATATTCCCAAGTCACTTTAAGTTGGAAAAGAGAAACAAAATGAAATGAAACTACAAAAGTTTCGTGATATAAAGCCAAAATTACAAGGGAAAATGTTGACAAATGAACAAGGGCAAGTGTGGCTGCAATATCAGATTGGTTGAATGCCAACAATGGTGTGTTTCAGCTGCTGAAATGGTGCTGGACAACAAGAAGAAAATGCACTTTGGAGTCCAAGCTTGTAGCCAATTTAAAAAGTCTTCCACTGCCTAATATGCTACCCCTTTGGAGAAGCAATCTATACTGTTAGAACCTTCACAGCAGCCAAACAAAACCAACAAACAGTTATCACCAAACACGTTATTGCACCAGAGTTTCTTTCCACACCAGACTGCACTTTGGCATTTTATCAAACATGTTATGGAAAGAATTCCAAACAATGTAAATCAAGAAATTAAAGGTTGGGAAAGGAAAGATGGCACGCAAAATGAATGTGTGAAAGGCACTAGAGTAGATTAAGAAACCAATAAAACAAAAACAAGCTATAATGATGTCGAAATCACTGATTTTACAAATTTGGCAAAATTGTTTGATAAATGGCCTCAAAGAAAACAATGGTTTTTTTGGTAAAATTGGTTCTGGTGCAGCTGAATTTTTGAAACTGGATTATACTGGTCTAAATGTTTTTTCTAAACTTGGTTAATGATATTTTGATGTATGCTTTAACAATAGTGGTACCAAGCTTTTGCTACAATCAATATACAAGTGATTAAATGCACCAAGACAGATTCAAGCTTTATGCATAAAGTGAAATCTGACCAAAAACACTTCAAAATGGATTATTTGAGAGGCACTTTTTCACAACAGTGTTTAGACACCTAATTTAATGCTTAGAGCAACTTTGTATCTCTAAATTGAAGGTGTTCAAACAGTCAAACAGCAAAGAAAGGGACCACAACAGAAAATCATTGGTCCACTTACCAAATTCAAGCAATTTCAATGGTCTGAAAACTGATTTTGCACTTTTGGTGAAAACTGACCAAATGAATAGTAGGCACTAGTTTTAATTGACTAAATACACTTGTTGAACTATCGAAAATGAACAGGCAGTCACGAAATCACAAAAACAGTGTAAGAGTTGCCAAATTATGTAGAAAAAGTAACAAAACTATAGCACTTCAAAAGAATATACTAGAAGCAAACTGGAAAGATCAAACAAGTAATTAAGAAAGGTCCTAAGTCTAGATCTAGGTTCAAAAATTGAGCTAGGGAAATAGAAAATATCCTAATATACACAATGATAGCAGCACATTGCAAAAGCTTTTGAAAACAACATATGACAGCACAGTTTTAGAGATTTTTGAAGCAACTCAAGTATTCTTTTTTTAAATCAGTGGTAAATCTGAGTTGAGACTACTTGAAACATGTTTAGAAACTTGAAATAAACTTGCAGTAAGGTTTAGGAACACACAATCTAGTCAAAAACAAACTACACCATATGAAACCAGAAATCAACTTTGATGTAGATTTTGAAAACAGATGATGAAGAACTCAACTACTCATTTTGTTAACACTTGAAACATATATGAGTTCAATAAACAAACTTGTTTCAAGCTTTAAAATCCAGAAATCTGGACAGAAACAGATTATAGCAAATCAAACCAGAAAATGAGTTTTGCTACAGAATTTGGACTTGAAAATAATGTACAATGCTTGTGAGCTCAAATGATCAAAGCTGACTTATTGTCATTGCTTTATAGATCAACATATAGCTAGCAAGTGCACTGGATTCAAAGAAAAACGAAAAAGTAAAGCTGGAGTAAATTGAAACCAATGGAACAGTGAAACACGACAATTAATTTGCACATGACCGAACAAAACTGGAAAATGATTTGTAAAGCTGATTTTGACTCAAAGAAAGAAGTGCACCAATTTAAATGATGGAAAAATACTAAGAAACAAGTGAACAAAGTTAAACATCCACAGAAAACACAAAATCACACGAAACAGAAGTGAAAAAAAAATAAACACAGCGTGACAGAGTTGGACAACACATGACAGAAGTGAAAAGTGAATGAAACCGTGACTTATCTCTTGAAGACAAGCATGGACGTGCTGACTCTTGATGCCAAATGATAGAAGCAGCTTCTATCTTCAAGAAGAAACAGCTCCTCAAATCTGGAGATGGTAGCGGATTGAAGTGAAGGACGAAGATGACAATGTATATAAGGTGTCTCATGGAATGTCTAGTAGTGTTTGGAAGTGTGTGATGAAGAGGTTCAACCTCAGATGGCCTTCTAGCGGGGAAGGGAGCTAGAGGAAGATAAGTTAAAGAAGCTCAAGCAAGGAACTCGAAGAAGTAGTGGCTGGATTTCAGCAGCATAACACTCTTTCAATTCAAGCTACATTTACAAAGGAATGAGTCTCCCTTTTATAGAAGAAGAGAAGACTCTACAACGCGCCTAGCAAGCTAAGAGAAGTGCTCTGGAGAAACATCAAGGCATGGAACACAAGGTTCAGAGGCCAGCTAATAAAACACGTGTGAAATGAAGAAGCTAGTGCATAGTGGCAATCTTCCTTGCTTTTTCAAATCGAAATGTAGTAGCTCCAATCTGTAAAGCACTTTAAAGTTATTCTTCTTTGCCTCCTTTATTCCCTCTTGCTTGACAATCTTCCTAGGATCCTTCCAACCTTTATTGTCCTACAAAACAAGGTAAATGGATTTAGTTAAAGAGAAGAAGGTTTTAATAAGTTGGGGTTTATCAATTTCATCCTATCCACTCTCATGTATTCAGGAATTCACCTTTCTTCATTAATGTTAATGCCACTTTCTCGGTGAAGAAAGCCTAATCCAAATCACTAGTTTACAATGTCTTGTCTCCCTAGCAATTATTCATGCATTATATAGCACAGAAGCTTAAAGGCAATCAACCATCATATTCCTATGTCTAGGTTTATACTACTATTGGGAGAGATTGCCCAAACCTAGATTTCCCCGTATGTGTCCATATCGACAAAATCAATAATCATGCAATAGAATGAGTTAAACAAAGCATGCATTAAGCAAAGAGGAAAAACCCTAACAATTAATGAAAGAAAGCATATATTATAAAGAACAAATTCAATACATGAGAGTTTCAAAGGATTACATTGATTTCCCAACAACAATAAAGGTTTAGTTCACCATATTCATGGTGAAACTAAATGAAAAACAATGGAAGAATGAAAGATAAAACCCTAGAATTTGAAGAGTGGAGCTTGAGCATCCAAAATTCTCCTCCAAGGGGTTAAAAGTGTGTTTTTGCTTCGTTCCAGCCAAAGATCTCTGACATAGGTCGATTAAAACCTTATATAGTATTCTAAAAATTACAGAAAAGTGAGCCCAAGCCCATAAAAATGGCGCTCAGTGGTAAATACCGCTCATCGGTAAATACCGCTCAGCGGTAAGCGCGACACTTCAGATTGACGCTCAGCTGCATTTGCCCCTCAGCGGAGACTACGGGATCAAGAACGCCGCTCAGCTATAATTTCCACTGAGCGGTACTCGCGTCTTCTCTTTTTGTGCACTTTTCACTTCCTTTTTTGATTCCAACTTCTTCCTACTTCACTTCTTTCATCCAATTCATCTTAAAACCTGCAAAAACAAGGAAACCAAGCATAAAACCCATCCAACTCTCTTATTTCAAAAACATAAACAAAGGCATGATTCCAAGCTAGTTTCTCAGTCATAAAGGTTGTCTTTAAGGTCAATTTTAAGTATAATAATAACAATTTTTCAACTGTTATCACATAGTTGGAGCTTCAGCTGCTCCAACTCCACTAGCTTGAGCTTGCTCCTCTGGCCATGCCACCACATTGTTGAATTCATCCATGGTCCACCGGTGTCCTAAGGGTGTATCATACATCCCTATGATCATTTACACAAAGGATAATTACCCTCTGTGAATAGACTGCAGCCTGTCCTCCATCAGAGACATATAGATGTCCCTCATCTGAAAAGGCTCTACATCATGAGGCGGTGCATGTGCTCGTGATGGTCCTCTTCTTCTAGAAGGATGGTGTGGTGGTATTGGCTGAGCTACCTCATCTCCCCCACAATATTGTCTGTAATAAGCCTCATCAATTGCCTTCCTAGGCCTCTACAAAGGCGGTGGAGAACTGTTAACCCCAGCTAACTCACAGAGGTGTGTGATCAGAGAAGGATGCCCCAAGGGCGCCTTGTTGTTCATAGTACTGGCACAAGTCTGAATTTCATCTGCTATGACCTGTACAATGTTAATACTCATCCCTCTAAGCACACAATAAAGGAAAAGGGCTCTGCTGACAGTGATATCAGAGACATGAGAACAAGGCTAGATGTTGGCATGAGAAAACGCCATCCAGTATTTTGCCATGGGAGTCAGATCAACTCTCCTAGTATGCACAACTACATCATTCCTATTCCTCTGAAAATGCCCTTTAGTCACTGATAACAGTTGAAAAACTGTTATTTTCATGCTTAAAATTGATACTAAAAGCAACCTTTATACTTAGAAACTAGCTTGAAATCATGCTTTTCTTCATATTTTTAGAAATAAGAGAGCTGAACAGGTTTATGCTTGATTTCAGTGTTTTTGTGCAGGTTTTAAGGTGAATTTGGTGAAAGAAGTGAAGAAGGAGAGATATGGAATCAGAAAAGACATCAAAAGGTGCAAAAGGAGAAGCCGAAGTCACCGCTCAGCGGCAGTTTACCGCTGAGCGGCACTCAGGAGCTCACGATAGGACGCTGAGGGGCTAAATGGCCGCTGAGGGGAAGAAACGTGATACGCACTTACCGCTGAGCGGTATTTTACCGCTGAGCGGCACTTTAATGGGCTTGGACCTAATTTTCTGTAATTTACGAATAATATATAAGCTTTAGGGTTTCCTAGGGTTAGGTATCTTTGGCTGAAAGGAAGTAGAAACACACTTTTCCACCCCTTGGGGTAGATTGGGAGATGGTGACAGCTCTCCTCTTCTCTTTCTCGGGTTTTTCTATCTCTTTCATTCTTTCATTGT
>NW_025916932.1:0-62689 GCF_018835915.1 Vigna umbellata
GTTGAATGGTGTGTCACCTGTGGATCCATGTGGAGTGCACCTGTACGCCCACAAGACCTCTGGCAGCTCTTCCGCCCACAAACCTTTGGCTTCGCCGAGTCGCTTCTTCAACTCAGTGAGTATGGCTTTGTTTGCGGCCTCGGCTTGGCCGTTTGTTTGAGGGTGCTCGACCGAGGAGGTGACGTGTTTTATGCCTAAACTGTTGAGAAATTCCTCTAGTTTGCGCTCGACGAACTGGCGACCGTTGTCAGTAATGATCTTCTGTGGTAGACCGAATCGACAGATCAGGCGCCAGATGAACTTCTACACCCGCTGAGCACTGATGACGGACAACGGTTCGGCTTCGATCCATTTGGTGAAATAGTCGACCGCCACGAGAAGGAACTTGTTCTGCGCTTTGGCAAGGGGTAAGGGTCCAACTATGTCGAGGCCCCATTGGGCGAACGGCCAAGGAGAAATGATACCATGCAAGTCTTCGGGAGGTGCGTGGATGTCGTGACCGTGGGCCTGACAGGAGATACATTTCTTGACGAACGTCTCACAATCTTGGTCGAGCGTGGGCCAGTAATATCCTGCGCGGAGTATGCGTGCTCGGAGCGTCCGCTTACCCAAATGAAATCCGCATATGCCTGTGTGCAGCTCGCGCAAGACATAGTCGGTTTCGTCCTCTGATATGCATTTCAATAGAGGAGTACTGTGGCCGCGGCGGTATAGGTCGTCGCCTATGCACAAGAAACGTGCAATGCGTTTTGAATCAGACAGAGTAATGCTCTCTCCTTGTTCCTGTTTCACTATTAGATCCTTGATCTTCTGTCGCCAGTCTGTTACCGGTGTTGACACATCGGTGACGAAAGCTTCCACGACTGGATGGTCGAGTGTTATCTTGATGATTGATGATAATTGTGCTCTCTCCTTAGAGTGAGTTAACTTAGACAAGAGATCTGCTCTTGCGTTCTGCTCCCTGGGTACATGGACGATGCTAACCTCGGCGAAGTTTTGAAGTAGAGTCTGAGCTTTGTGGAAATAGCGCAATAACTGATTATCTTTAACCTGATAGGTTCCGTTCACGTGGCCGATCACCGACTTTGAATCCATCCGACACTCTAGACGAGCGACCGTGAACTCTTTAGCCAAGGATAGGCCAGCAATCAAGGCTTCGTACTCGGCCTGGTTGTTGCTAGCAGGAAACTTGAATGTAATGGCTTGCTCTATGACCAAACCATCTGGTCCTTCTAAGACAACCCCGGCTCCCCCCCCCCCTTTTGTCTACGGATCCGTCGACGTTGAGGAGCCACTTTGGAGTCGAGTTATCAGGTGTGGGTATTAATTCAGCTGCAAAATCCGCCAAATGCTGACCTTTGACGGACCCTCGCGGCTTATAACATAATCCAAACTCAGAGAGCTCCACTGACCAAGAAATCATTCGTCCTGCCAAGTCGGGCTTGCGGAGGATCTTGGCGATCGGGTGATCGGTACGGACTACTACTTGGTCGGAGTCGACGCGAAGCGGTGAGTAGGGCCAGCGCGATTTTCTCAATGCGAGAATATCTTTCTTCGGCCCCCTACAGCGTACGACTGATGAAGTATATTAACTTGAGGGAGGGTGCTTCTTGGATTAGGGCAGCACTGACGGCTTGGTGGGATGCTGCGATATACAGCTGCAAGTCGGACCCAACATCCGGTCTATCCATAATTGGAGGGCTAGTGAGGATGCGCTTGACAGTGCTGAATGCTGTTTCACAATCATCATCCCAGTGTCGTGCGATGCCCTTCTTCAGGTTCTTCAGGATGGGCTTGATGTGTTCGGCTAATTTCGGAATGAAGCGAGAGAGGGCTGTGAGCCTACCAACTAGATGGTGTACCTCCCTGAGGGTTGTTGGGGCTGCCATGTCAAGTACGGCTTTGCACTTATCTGGGTTGGCTTTGATGCCTCGACGAGTAAGCATGAAACCCAAAAATTTACCTGCAGGGACTCCGAAGGTACACTTGGAAGGGTTAAGGCGCATGCTGTACCTTCTGATTTGGCCAAACACCTCCTTTAGATCCTACAGGTGTTGTTTCACAGAATTGTTGCGAATGACCATGTCGTCGACGTATACGTCCATGCATCGTCCTATCTGATGATGGAAGACTTTATCCATGAGGCGTTGATAAGTGGCCCCAGCATTTTTCAAACCGAACGACATTACTTCATAACAGTAATTAGCGCGTTCGGTAATGAAGGCTGTCTTGCTCTGATCGGGCTTGTACATTGGGATTTGGTTGTATCCCGAGTAGGCGTCGAGGAAACTGAGTACAACATGACCCGAGGCTTTGTCCACCAAACGATCGATGCTAGGTAGGGGATATGAATCTTTGGGACACGCTTTGTTGAGATCGGTTAAGTCGACACACATTCTCCACTGGCCGTTCGACTTCTTGACCATGACTACGTTCGACAACCACGTAGTGTAAGGTAGCTCCCTGATGAACTGGGCGTTCATCAATTTCTCGACTTCGACTTGAATGGCCTTGCGCTTCTCTTCTCCAAACCGTCGCTTCTTTTGAGCGACAGGTCGTGCCTCTCGGAAGATGGACAATTTGTGGGCCATAACCTCGGGGTGGATTCCCGGCATGTCGGCGGCCGTCCACGCGAACAAGTCTGCATTGTTCCGCAGTATGCGTCCCAGATCATGCTCTTCACTCAAAGTGAGATTCCCGCCAATGTTGGTGGTTTTGGACGCGTCTGCCGTCAATGACAGGAGTTTGACTTCGCCTTGCGGATGAAGACGTTCGTCTACATTGGTTTGGGGATCCAAGTCGACCGCCGCTGTCTCAGCTCCTTTCAGCCTTCTAGTTGGTACGAAAGGGGTGACCTTTAGCCCGGCCACATAACACTGTCGAGCTGTGCGCTGATCCGCCCTCACGGTACAAATAGTACCGCGCTCTGCTGGAAACTTCATGGCGAGGTGGGGGGTAGACACAATTGCTCCAAACGCATTCAGACAAGGTCGTCCTAGCAAGGCGTTGTACGATGTATTCTCCTCGACCAACAGGAATCGAACTCTGAGCTCAGGTGCCTCCTGACTTGTTCCGAGCCGAGTTCGCAGGTCAAGGTATCCTCGGGTGTCTACTCTTTCCCCTGAGAAACCTACGATTTGTTCGTTAAAAGGGGCGATGAGGTCCTCAGATAGGTCCATCTTTCTGAAAGTGGACCAATATAAAATGTTGACTTAACTCCCCTGATCGACGAGAACCTTGCTGACATCGTACCGAGCTATATTAGCAGTGATGACCATGGGATCATCATGATCAGGGTCGGGCGCGTGGAAGTCCGCGTTCGTGAATGTGATGTCAGGGATTGACCGAGGCTGTCGATCGACCATATGAACCGACTTTAACTGTCTCAGATGTCGCTTCTTGGCGGAAGATGACACTCCCCCCCGGCGAAACCACCAGATATGGTGTCGATTCGGCCTCGAACCGAACGTTCCCTCTCTGTCCGTCGGGACGGGCTGCGCGATCGCCTGCGATGTCGGTCATCTCTAGGAGGCGATCGTTCGTGACTCCGCCTAGAAGGATCCTTTCAGCGAGGAGTCGCGGCTCTAGTGGAGACTCTATCCTTGATATAATTCTGGAGGTAGCCTGCGCGGATGAGTCGCTCCAGTTCGTCCTTCACCATGTTGCATTCCTCCGTGTCATGCCCATGGTTCAGGTGGAACCGGCAGGTTTTGCTATTATCTGCGTTCTTTGGAGTAGCCTTTCGCCGCACGGTTAGGAGTTCGGCGTGCAAGGCCTCTTCGAGCACTCTTGCTCTCGGTGCATTGAGGGTCGTGTAACGATCATACTTAGACGTCCACCCCGACTCTTTCCGGGGTGCTCGATCTGATTTATAGTCGTTGGTCGATCGCTTGGCGGGTTTCTTCGCATCATGGTTGGAGGCATCATGCTGCTGCTTCCTCCTAGAATTTCGGAGGTCTTCAATGCGGATGAATTTTGCAATTGTGGATTGCAACTCTTCCATTGTTGCTGGAGGGTCAGCATACAACTGCTCCGCGAAATACCCCGGCCTTAGGCACTACGGTAGATTGCTGATGATGAAAGTGTGACTGATATCCTTCACGCGCCGGGCCGTCTCGGTGTACCGTTGCATGAAAGCTTTCAGGGTTTCGTCCTTTTCCTTCTTGGTATTTACAAGCTCAGCAGCAGTCATCGCCGGTTTTTTATTGGTCGCGTACTGCTTTCGGAATAGGGATTTGATTTTTGCGAAACAATCTACCGAATTCCGTGGAAGGGTGTGGAACCACTCTAGGGCTTCACCCTTAAGAGATAAGGAAAAAGCTCTACATATTACAGGGTCATTGTTAGTATAGAATGCCATGGCATCTATAAAATTACGCAGGTGGTTGTCGGGATCGTCGGAGCCATTGTAACGTTCTAAGGCTGGGGGAGGTTTATCTGGCATATTTGCTTGCATAATGGCCTCTGTGAACGGGAGTAAGTTGGTGAGGCGCATGGAAGTAAGCCCTTTCCTCCCCCCGCCAAAAGGATCAGATGCTCCTCCATGATGGCTTCCTTCATTATCATCCTGTCTGTTCGAGGCAGACAACTCTGGTGGTGGACGTTGCGCCCTCAGTGCTGCCATCTCTTCAGCCTGTTTGCGCTGGATTTCTTGTTGTTCCCTTATGGTTTGTGCTTGTGCCTCGATCTGTGTCTGCAGCTGCTGGATCAAATTGCGAGTGTTGAAGTCTTCCATAGCTCCGGTGGTCGTCGTTGGGATGTCAAATCTCGGGCCCCACGGTGGGCGCCAAAATGTTTCTGTCTGGATGTGGAAACCGAGATAGAACCTAATAAACCTCAGCTGCTCCTTCTTGTGATGCCGCTACTATGATATCTCCCTTCCTGCGCTATTCTCTTTGATGGGAAAATGGGCTGGGTACCTGCAAAGGCACTCCGACGCTCAAGTCAAAAATGGATCTACTGAATCTTTTCAGTTCAAAGTGTTTAAGAATAAGAATAATTTCTCTCTCTTAATTTCTCTAAAGGGAAAAACGTACCTTTTTTCTGGTGTGATCTTCATATTTAAAACAGTAAAATAAACCGTATACCTGAAAATCCGGTCAGTTATCGAAGTTGGTTACCTGGAATGTTGTAACTGTTGGATCGTGTTTGACACTGGGTCAATTATTCCCGTGATTCGTGGCATTGACTGATCTTTGTAACCGTTTACTCTTAACTGCTAAATTAGGAATTGCTCACTGATTGTCGAGCGCCTGGTGAATCGATATAGTCTTGTGAGTGTTCTGTGTCGTGTGTTATATGTCGTGACACCGCTGTTGTGTCGTGTGTTATATGTCGCAACACCGCTGCTGGCTTATCGACTACCAGTGTGTCGACATCAACAAACGATTGATGTTAAGAAACGTTCGACACTCCTGCGATCGTGACATTACGATCGTAAGATGGATCGACAAGCTGTCGTCCGTGGTAATCGTCGACCGTTGATGAATTCAGGTATCCTACGGTACATATAATATAATTGTTTATTACAATGCCGCTGTAATATGTTTTTTTTATAATGTTTATTACGTAACAAAATATGTGAACGTTTTCAGTGGTTAGGTTACCATTATAGTTTCTGCAATAATGATTTTATCAAACACTATCGATTATTTTATTTTAACAATGCTTTTTATAATGTGTAATTTTGTGATTATTTTAAAATTATTTTATAATTAATAATAATTATTATAAATATTAACATAAACCAATCATTAATTTTATTATTTTATTTTAATTTTTTATAAAAATAATACTTACAAGTTTTTTTTCGTCTTAGATAGGTGTAAACAAAGAATAAGAACGTGAAAAGTTTGAAACGCAGCGATTCAAGTTAACTCACTCCACGAGGAGAGTGACTCTTGGACTGGAGTGAAATTTGGGCGCCAAAAGCTATTTTAGGTTTCAATATTTTCTTGTCTTTCTCTCAATCTATTAGTGTTTTCATTTTTTCATTTTTCTATAAAATCCCATTTTCTCGTTTGTCATTAAAATTCACTCTCATCACTCATTCACGACACAGACGCATAAAAGAGGATTCGAGAAATGTCTGGGAAGGCGAAGAGGAGAGACGAAGCCGGTGGTTCTGACGCCGACTCTGAAGTTCACCCGCCGCCAAAAAAGATATCCAAGAAGGATTCCGACGACGAATCCGACTCCATTGTCGTTTGCGAGGTCCACTTCTCTACTATACTAGGGTTTTCTTTTTTCCTTTTTTTTATAAATTTTATTTTATCGTTTATTTACTATGTTATCTTGGTGGAATGTAGATTTCTAAGAACAGGAGGGTTTCTGTGAGGACCTGGCAAGGCAGGGTTGTGGTTGACATTCGCGAGTTTTACACCAAGGATGGCAAGAAATATCCTGGCAAAAAAGGTTATATTATTTTGACGTTTTTGTTTGATTTTATTTTTCGAAATTATCTGGTTCTTCGATTATTTTTTTTTTATGTATTGGTCTGTGAGTTTATTTTTAGTTCAGTGGGTGCGTTGTTTGAGGATTAGGAAGGGTTTTGGATTAATTTTCCAAGGGTATAAAATGTATTTTGCTGGATGGTTGAACTATTGCTATCTCATACCCTATGTCTCTGGTGGGGTAGCTCATTCTTGTTTCGAGAAGGTAGTTAAACTGATGAACGTGATATGTTCTGGCTGATGATTTATGCAGTTCTTACTTGTAGATTGGTAATATATTATTGATAAGATTGATGATAAACACGTTCCGTGGGATATCAAGCCACCTCTTTGAGATTTACTTTGTTAGCTACTGGTTACTCATAGCCTATTTTTTCTCATTTTGTGATTAAAGGAAACTCTAGTCCATTGTAATGTATGGTTTTGGCAAACAATTAGGTTTAGGATAATATGAAAACGGAATTGGTTTTTATGATTTTGAACTTTGTTACTGTTAGTATAAATAAATTTATTAAATCTGTGAACATTCAATTTGATTTTGTTTAAGAATCTGGACTTTTTTCTATGAATGAACTGGTAATAATACTTACTAGTCACCATATTAGTTGTTGGCTCATTGGAAATAATGTTGTTAATGTGTATATATGGACTGCACTTTTGCATAATTATCATGGAAATAATGACGGGGATTTCTCTTCTCCTCCTGACTACATGTTTTCTTTTCTGTTTCTGCTGTATTCCCGTGTTTTCCTGCTGCATTTTGTTCACACATGTATTTATGTTGTTTATTATAATTGTTGTGTATTTTGAATAGGACAGAGAGAGAGAGAGTATTTACTTGTATATAAATCATTTTTAAGTAGAATAATAGCTACTCTGCATGTACTGATATCCTAGATCAGTAGCTATGCATTTATATTGAAAATTTGCTTTTGCTGCTAACCAATCTTCTATTTTTGTGAACAATAGTTTTTTGGCTTTTGACCTGATTGACTTTTCAAAGGTCCTGATTTATGCCATCCATTTGTTTCCAAGATCATGCTTGTGCATTGCAATTGAGGCATCCTTAGATGGCCTGTGAAGTTCTTCCAGAATGTAGAAAGATTGGAGTGCAGGAATAGATTTTGTTGTCTTCTATTTTGTCCTCACTAAAAATTTGATTCTTGATAGAGCTCATTTACATAGATATTTGATATTTATCCTTTTATTTTAAACCCAGGGGTTACCCTAACATCTTTAAATTTCTTTTCAGGTATCTCGTTGACCATGGATCAGGTATATCTTGAAATAATTTGGATGTTGCATGGTTACAAGTTCTTTTTTTATGCATATGATCAATCAAAGCTTTATTTTTTTCCTAAAAGTTCTGAAGAAATGATTTTCAAGTTAGCAATCAATGATTCATTTTCTTTCTCGTATGCAGTGGAATGTTCTTCGCACTCATGTTGAAGAAATTGACAAAGCAGTCAGTGAGAATTCTTAGGAAATGGGCACCGTGTGTACTTACGAAATGACATGTGTATACAGTTTTTTGGATTATTAGAACAACACTGAAGGGTTATGTGATGTCTAATTCATACCTTTTGTAAGCCGGTACTGCTATTGTAGGTTTTGGATGCCTAGCTTTGTTTAATGGTGCCTGTAAAGTGAACAGTTGTATGCTAGTTGTTATCTATATGCTCTGCTTCCAGTCTAGTGTGGGTCTTCCATTAACTTTGATTTAAACTTAACTTCTTCATCGTCGTTGGAATGCACAAACCAAGATAGAAATGAACTCTTGGAACAAACCTTGGAAGTTCTCTTAAAATGGAAAGAAAATACACGCATTGAAAAATATTTTACAATTATAACAAACTATTTTCTGTTTTTCCGAATATTGTCGTATGACGTCTTTTATTAGGCCTTTTTAATGTTAGAGGAGCATCTGGGCTAAGATTATTTTCTTTTGTATTTAATCAATTTGGTTAAGAGAATTATATTGTTCTTTTTCGACACTTCTTTTTATCTACTTCATCTTTGCTGTTTAAAAAAATAAAAATGAGGTTTGTAGGGTGGGTGTATGTGTACATTACTTTGGAACTCGATAAATGAATGTAATTCTTTTTCATATTTCAGAAAAATATGAGTTGTTTAATCTATTAGTTTAATTTCTGAAGTAATTTCTTTGGTGACATGAAAATTTAGAGTATTCCCATATTTGACTATTATCTAGAAGACTTTTAATCTCACTGGGAGGTGTGAAAAGGGTTCTGCAACATTTTTAAATTTAATACTGCATTTTCATTAGTTAGTGTTGGTCTAATTCAACGTTATAGGAGAAGGAATTTATAATTGTCTATTTGTATGAAGTATCTGGCTACAGTTCTGTCACGCATTGAGCTTCGTAAGATGAATTCCTTATACGGCAAAAATGATAAAATAACGTATAAGTCAATGAAATTGGAGCAATTTTGCAGTCACTAATGGGAACGCAACACTTTTAAAGCTTGAAGCTCTTAATCAATGAAAGTTAATCAGAGCAAAAATACATCACAATCATTTCTAAAAATCTAGAATGTCGTGCTACAACAATCATCTGGAAGTGCGTATATTCTCTGCAAGCATCACTTCATTGTTTCTGAAGTTGAAAATGCTTCACCCAATGCATTTTAATTTTCAGGTAATTATGGTGAAAAGTGGCATATACAGAATTTGAAGAGTTAGGAAGAGATGTCTAATGGAGAGTGTGGCAACGTTTAGATTTTACCTGAATAAGAGTGTATAAGAAAGTTGGGCTAGTGGATAACTTGATACATGTTTTCATCTACCATCATTATACAGCAGGTATGCTTATAGATCCCATGTCAAGTACTCTTGGCAGGATCTGCAACAATGCACAGCTTGTAAGGTTTGAGGCAGCATGCAGCAGTATTGAGTATAAACAGAGAAGATAAACTCAATCCATACCTCACCCAATCGTGCATTGATTTTCAAGGGAACAAAATCATCAGCACGCGTCACACCCACGTTCACAATTGCAGTAGCAGCACCAGCCTCGTGAGCTGCTCTGTTAAAGTCAAATCACAAATCCAATTATGTCATGTACGCAATCAATGCACACAAGAAAATGAAAAATATTTCACTGCTTGAAATTGGGGATTAAAAGCTTCTTTCTAAATTAGAGTTTTGAAGCTAATTACAACAAATAGTTTTCTAATTTCAAATGATATTTTTATACGGATCTCATTCTCAATAATATAATAGCCCGAATTGCATTGCAACAGGTAGTTTTTTAATTTCAAACATTATTATCATTATTATTATTATTAGTCGTAGTAGTATGTTGTGTATAACAAATACTAGAATTTAGATAATATCGACACCATAACAAGAAGACCCTGGGACATTGTAAACTTCAATCTACCTGACAAGTCGAAAAGCAGACATGGTCATCAGAGACGACCCAAGAACAAGAAAAGCATCACATCTTCTGGACGCTTCGATTGCCATATCAGCTCGGTCCTTGGGAACATTGTCACCAAAGAAGACAACCTTCATAATTATTCAAAACGAGAAAATTAAGGACACCAGCGTAATAAGACAAATCAAAACGATCACACATTTTCATATACATGATTGACTAAGTATGCTTTCTCTGTCCATAATCATTTTTGTTCAAAATGTACTTGTATATTTTTCCTTCAGCTGAATCGCGAAATATCTTGAATAGCATCCCTGAACTTATTCAAGAGGAGATAGAATAGCATAAATCATAACACACGAAAGAGATACATTAGAGAACACACCAAGATTTATCACATAAAATAGAACTACAAAAAATAATACTCAACTTCGATGGTCATCAACAAGGAATTTTATCTCAGGGATGACAAAATAATCTGCATGCTCCAATATTCATGAGTAAAATTCATAATAAAATGGATATTAAATAGGTATCTTTAATGGGTGCCTATGGGTAATGAGTCACTTGTTGATGGGTGGATACATATATCATTATATCCAACTTACATAGCCCGCTACCACTGTCCTTTAGTGACTTTATATATTCTGAACTGGCAATCAAAAGATCCAGAGGTGTCTACTCAGCTTCTCTACATTTCAAGTCGTATAATGCTTTATGGTAATGTTTTTTTCTCTATGAGAAGTAGAGAGGGTGTGCTCATAGGCTCACGGTATCAGATCCATAATTATAAAGTAATGATTAAGATTTCTTATACTCTTCTTGCCCCCACTTGTTACCAACTAGATAATAGAGAACAATACTAACAGGCTGAAGTATCCAGAAAAGTATCACGCACAACCAAATATTTCAACTGAAAGAAACCGATTGGCTTACATCAGGTTTGAGAACTCCATTGCACTTATGACATGTTGGGATTACAAAATCCTCCTCCCAAAATCTTTCATCAATCTCAATATCACCATCAGGTCTTTGTTTCATGCCAAAGCTCTTATCTGATCCAGGGTTTCCATGGTCCAAGTTATCAATTGCTTCCGCCCACTGGTTTATCAGAAAAGGGAATCTCAGAACAGAAGAATGCAGTCTTATTGTTTTGAGAAATGAAAACTACAACTACTGCATAAAAGCATTGATAAAATGAAGCAATATATTGTTGCTTTCAGATGCACAGTAATGACGCAAGCTATGTTCTCCTACTTTCAGAGTTTCAGTTTCAGTACAAGGGACACATTTAATAGAAATTATGGAAATGATCTCAACATGCAAAGCATAATTCGTAAGAAAAATCAACTAACCATCCTAATATATAGTCAGCGTTGTAATTCTACCGTACACAGTTTAGTAATCCCTGCAAGATTCAAGATGAACCCCTCAATGAATTGTCTTTTTATCTCCTTTATTTATGTGCAGTGTGAAGGAATTTAAGAAAACAATAAGTATTTGAGGAAGATTTAGGAGTTAAGAAAGTCTATATCAATGCCGCAACAAAGGGCATAAGTCTTGCTTAAAACATGAGGTTTAATAGCCAGTATTACTAGGTAACATTTGAAATATTTAAGCTTTATTTACGTAAAAATGGAATATTTACTTAAACATTTGAAATATTTCAGAGTTTTTCCCATACTTATCTCTCTACCTTTAGTTATGAAGCATGGACTCTAACAAACATCCAACACGACACAAACATTCCTGAAACAAATAATGTCTAAAGTGTAAGACACGAGGACATACAAAGAGAGACGCCAAAAAATGAAGTTCGAGTACTTAACAAAATATTTAATTTGACAGTATATTCACATTTTTAACCTTGTTAAGAAAAGCAAGAAACGTTATTTCATGGTGACTTGCTCCAAGGGCCTTGGACAGTCACTGAATTACAAGCAGAGAGCCAACGCAGAAGCTCCACGAAAATGAGAACTAAAGGTACAGCAGAAATGGAAGATGTATGGTGTGATGGAAGAATTTATGGTGTGTGTGGTGGTGACTTTCAAGCATAGCATTGCTGGAGTGATCTCTACAACATAACACTATAATTGCATCAAAATTGAGAAATACAATGGATGAGGAGCTGAATTTATAGGGATTTCAGCACCCTTGCACGAGGAGGAGGCTCTGCTGATCATCAGCCACTAATCATAGATCAAATGCCACGTGTAAGCAACGTTTTACAGGTGCTAATTTCAAAAAGATTATATCTTTAAAGTATCATGACTTAATCACAAACTCACTTCAATGGCATTTTTCTCATTACAGAAAGCACTTCTTAAACTCTTATTCATCGATCATACAATTTTTTCATTAGCTGCAAATCCTAACCTTTGGATTAAGGGCTTTCAACTGGTCTTGAAATAAGCTCCGGCAAAAGGAATATCCACAATCTATACAAATTACAGTGTATACAGTCCCATGTATTTCTAATGGGTTGCTACCAGCACGATGATGCAGCCTGCAAATGAGGTACAGTGAAATTCCAGGATAGCCTTGCTTTTAACATCTCATATTTTCCAAATAAGCAAATTTATAATTGTATAAGGTACCTATCAACGTTTTGGGTAATCATAAAATCAATTCGGCCAGCTTTATCTAGTGTTGCCAAAGCAGTATGGGCAGCAGATGGTTGTGCCTCTGTAAATCGTCTCCACCCAGCATAGCTCCTTGCCCAATATCTCCTCCGAGCTCGACTTGAACGGAGAAACTCCTTTTAAATAGTGTCAAAAGAAAGGAGAACTTAAGACATAGATTAAGATCAAGGGACTTCTTGAGTCATGACTATTTTGGCATGCAAATTTAGCTGAGTATTCTTCATCAAAGTCATTGCCATAAGCATTCAAATTTAAATATGCACACATAAATACCGGTGCCAAATTCTTAATAACTTATCAACAGTCGAACTTGAAGTCCTTTTTACCCATCTGTAGATGGTTAGTATTCAGTGTTCCCTACTCTTTTGGCAAATAACTTTTTTTTTCTCAAATCAAAGAACACAACCAAAGATAACGGCATACTGCAGGTATTGTGTTCTTTCTTTTCCCCTATGAACAGTAACATCTAATGTATTTGAAAAATGATATGAAATCCCAAGCCATTAAAGCAACATCGGGAATGCGACATCTCAAAGCAAAAGATCTATGTTCTCATATGCTTAGCCCTTTTTTCCCTCTTCCATTGGCCATGTTTTTCTAAATTATTTAGGCCATATGAGGGTACAATAATCTAACAGAACAAGCCTTTAAATTACCTGATGGGTTATCGGTTTGAAACCAGAACTATAAGCTCCATTGGGGCTGCAGTAAATAATAAACTGCTATCAGTTAAGTGAAGAACAGATAAAGGAAAATAAAGCTAGCAACATGAATAATAAATTTTAGTAATGAATTCCACATTCTAAAGATATCAAACTCAAAAAGGATGACGTCTATATAATCTTTACACACAACAAGTACGGGATATCTCTTTGATTCCACCGATGATTGAAAGTGGAAACTGGTCAGAATTAGCACTAGTGACAGTGAGTGAATGGACCGCAACCCCTCCAATTGATAAGTCATTGATGCATTTGATTTCAACTATTTACACAGTAACTTTGTTTTTTTTCTTAGCCCTCTTTGCCACACATACATTATTACATATTGATGCAGCAATGATGTTAGAATTTTTTTTTTCAATTACACAATTCTTCTAGAAGCATAGAATAGAATAAGATCAAATTAGCATAGACTGAGATCAGATTCATGTGATCTCAGACTTATTTTTTTATTTTATGTTCCCCTGATCTACTAGTTTGAAAAGCACCCAGATTGGTTAAAGAACACCAATCCAACTCTATTAAATGAAAAAGATGAAACCCAAAGAGACCTACAGATCCCTTTTTACTTAAGATTGACAGAAACATACGTAATACCAATGACCAAAAATTTCAGATCATCTACAACGAAACAAAAATAGGAAAAATATTTTAAAGTACGTAGGTAATACATACATATAATGGTAGGATACTACGAGTGTATGAGAGAAGGAAGACAACGGGAAGGTTAGGCCGAACGGTGGAGGAAGAGAGGCCGAACGGTAGTAATTATAAAAGACCGAATGGTTGGTGGGGAAGAGAGGTAAGGCCGAACGATTGTTTGTTAAAGACCTAACGGTTGTTTCAGCTAGGAGGGAGCACAGGAATGAGATAGTATAATGCAGCACTATAAATAATCTTCGTGGATTTTCTGTTTGTTTAGATTATTTCTTTTGGGTATAGACTGGACATTCTTGCCAGTGGAGGAAGGGAGGCTTCCTTGGGGATACTTGTAATTCTGTTTTACATACTTTACAGAATTAATAAAATTCATACACATACATACTTTCATTTTTGTTGTTATAGTATTTGAGTGAGGAGAGAGCATCGATTTAGGTTTCTCGCATAAAGAAACCTAACATATAATCACATCTTGCTTTTATAATAAAGGGAAAGTACCTGAATATTCTAAAGGAAGTGGTAGGATCAATAGAAATGTGATGAAGTATAGTAAATATTATCAGTCAAAGTACAGTATCTATAACATTACCAAAGAAGAAAGTAGCTAACTGAGTAAAACGTTAAATCCTTTTATGTTGCCATCGGTGAATGCTTAATGCTACATCTACAAAACTTACACGGTTCAAATATTAAAAATAGCGGAAATAGTTTTCAATATCATAAACAAATTCTCACAAGTAGCAATTATGAGCACATGTTTTACTTTTGCCCGATAAAAATTTTAGGTTGCTTTATAACGTTAGAAAGTAGTACATAGAAGAGCCAGAAACCTTCTGTAGTCGGGGATGCCACACTCTGTACTGATTCCAGCTCCAGTCAATACCGTGAGCTTGGTACTGTACGTTGAAATTGAAGTTCAGTTAGGGAACTGTTAGTTAGGGAACTGTTAAAATTTACAAAAATGAAAACTACCAAAGTACTGTTATTATTACATGTAGTATGCATGGAGGGATCTAATATACTTCTAACCCGTAAAAAGACAGAGTAAGAAATTAAACCTCTGGTCGAAAAATTCATACAAAAGATTAACATCTTTGATACTGGGAGGATCTGCTTCTGGAACTGTCTTCTTATCCCTTGAGATATTAGACAAGGCCTTTTCTTCATTTATTGGGAAGGTCCTAGGGACAGAGATTCGGCACGTTGTATGTGCAAGCCTTACACTACCTTTAAATGATACAAGTCTTTCACCTCTTCTTGCTAAGTGCCAATTTCCACCCATTGGTTTAACAATATCTATTAAGATGAAATAATTTGCAGAAGCGCAATGCTATAGTGAGTAAAATAAGCCACTACTGTGAGGAATTACTCAAATTAATAGTTTGTGTGAGTGCAAAAGAAGAAGCTTGAATGCAAGGGGAGAATACTTGCCTGTTATAAGATTCCCCAACACTTTCCTCACAACCCCAAAAGACTGTTCATTTAGATAAAAACAAAAAACACATTTTTTAGTTACATCAATAACTATGTTTCGGTGTCTATAATCACATGAGTAACAATTTGAAGGACAGGGAATGCTACTATCATTAACCATGTTTCTAGAAAACCCTCCTTGCAATAATAATCCAAATTACCGGGAAAATGGTTCTCTACTTCAATTTTGTCCAGTTTCTGATTCTTCCTTTACTCATAATATCCAATTTCGATGCAGTAATCTTTGTTAAGACTCTGATAGAGAGAGAAAGGGAACTTACAGTGAGAGAGAAAGACAAAGGCATTTTGTTTGTGTGGTGGAGAGAACAACCAAACAACCTTGCGCATCGCTCTTTGGCCTTTTACTCTGGATTTCGGTTCATTATGTTCAACCACTTCCACGTCGCATACTTCTCCGCCTACAATAACACAGTTTGTTTTCTTTTCCAAAAACACAATAATCATATATAAATCTATGATCTTTTTGTTAGAAAAGTGAACATAATTAATAGACTATCACGGTCGAAATTTCTAACCTCTCAATCAATTAAATAGTTTTAATTTTTTCTTTTTTTTCTAAATAATTTTTTTATCACGTCACACTGACACTGTCCGCTATCCAACTACGTATTATTACATTTGTCTTATAATTTGATCCCTTTATTGTTATTTTATTTTAATTTGATCCCTTTATTGTTATTTTATTTTAATTTGATCCTTTTTCTTTTCTTTCCTGGATTTAGTCCTAATTATGAATAAAAAATTGACTAATCAGCCATACTGTGAATATATAAAAACTTATTTTCTCGTGAATGTGGAGTTCAAGTATGCCATCTCAAGTTTGTACAAAAAAAATTAATGTAAAATTAAAAATTAAAATTTATTCTCATAATTTCAAAAAGGAATACTATTCCAAAGTTTAAAAAAATTATTGTTAAATATGTTTTTAGTATTTAATTTTAATATAAATTTTCAATTCATTAATAAAAGTTTAATATATTATGGTTTCTAAACTTAAAAAATGTATAATCCTTTAAACTCAATTTTACGTTAAACTTTTTTTTAATGCAATCAATTTGTTTAGATCGTTTAAAGGTTCTCACTTCAATAACAATAGAATACATGTTTAACACAAAAAAAAAATTAACGTAATTGGGTTTAAATGATTATATATGTTTACTTTTAAAGTTTTGAGATAGAAATGTATCAAAATTTCATACATAAATGAATCCCAATTTCATATCAAAGTTATGGAACTGAAAACATCTTTAGTCTAAAAATTTATTAAAGCAAACTTTTGTTAATAAATCACACCTATTTTCATTCTTTCGTAGTTTAATTAGGCTATCTTGATATTCAATTTGACATTGAGAGAAATGTATGGGTCAAAATATTGATTTCTAATATTGTATGTAAAGACATATAAAATGAAATTTTAGAAGTGATAATGATTTAAAAATAATGAGACTCGATTATTTTAATATTAAAAAGTTTTAATACAAATAGTTTTGTTATGAACGAGTTTCATTATTTTAAAACACATAATCTCTCTAGAAACCACTTTAATAGAGTTCTTTAACTTCTCTCCAAGATTTTTTTTTCTCTTTGTTTGTCTGACTGAAGAATTGAGATCGTAGGGCTAATTGTTGTGATAAGCTCTTCAATTTAGACCGATTGGTTTCTTTGTTTCATGTAAGTTGGGTTTCAATCCTTTTTCTCAGTCTCTTTTTGATATATGTTGCATGTGAGTATTCTTCCACTTGCATGTGTCTTTTTAAGTTATCTATATTAGTCTCTACTAATAAGTGGTTCTAATGGTGTGTCTTAATCGTGTTTATGTTGTTCTTAGGCATAGATTCTAAGCTTCAAGGGTTTTTGGGTTCCTTAGAGCTAGTTCGTCGGTCTCTCAGGTAAGGGAAACTAATTGCTTTTTTTTATAAGTTATAGATATCTTAAAATTTGTGACTTTGCATGATTGAATGTTCTGATGAAGTTTCATCTATTGAAGTTGGTTGTTCTGGATGTTTACGTTGTGATTTGTCTTAATTGAGTTGTATTGATTGAAGAATTTGAGATCTGATTATTTGAGTCAATTGGTATGTGCCCTGACATTAAAAGTTTTATTTTTACCAAGGTACTAAGAAGGAAATACCGGTTTGACCATTTGAACAAGTTCCATTTTTCTCCAATCACAAAAATTGGTCAACTGCTTTCTGATACTGCGTTGAGCGGTGGTAGACTGAGGTTGAGAGTCAGTTTATTGTGCAGGTCTGGCAGCATTTTAGCTCAAGATCACTAAACACCAGTTTTGTATCGTTGAACACAGTAAAATGCGAATGCTTTGGTGCTGAGCGGTAGTAGGACACCATTGAGCGCCATATTTCATTGCAGGTCTAAAGCATTTTGTTTCAAGACACTGAGTGGTTGTAGTGTGTTGTTGAGCGTCACTTTTTGCGAGAAGAATGACACTGAGCACCAAGACTGTCATTGAGCACCACCTTTTGCAAAAAAGTTTGGCGTTGAGCGCCAGGATTGCTAGTGGGCACCACCATATACAAGAAGCCTAGTGTTGAGTGCCACTTCTAAGCGCCAATGTACTTGTTTGAAATTTCTTATTCCATTGCTATTTGATATAAAATTTAGAATGTACTTTATACATGTTTCAGAGTATGATAAAGAACCTTCAAGTGGTACAAATTTAGGACAATTTTTTTTTTTAAGAAAGATGGTATGATAGAGGACTATCTCTTGAAACATATATGAGAAGAATTTGTAGAAGAACATTTGTAATTCAAAGAATCTATGACAAGGTCCAATATCAAAACACGTCTCCATGAATCTTATAATGTTTTATGAAGGAGAGAATTTAAAGAACATGGAGATCATGAGAGCAATTGAAGAACAATTTAGGAAGTTAATGAAATTGTAATTTTATTTTAATTTTACATAATGTTAAATTTGTTGAGCGAGATGTCCTCGCTAGGGTTTCTAGGTTTTCTTAAACTTTTGTACCTATATATAAAGGTACCAAAAGCATATGTAGACACTTTGAGTCATAATATATGCATTTACATTTTTTATAGATGATTCTTGATACATTTTTGGTCACTCAAGGAAGCTTAAAACAATCGTATTTGGGACTTTGTTGTGGTTAGTTTTCATGAAACTACAATTGTGGCTGAGAGTGATTAGCCTCTTGTTTTCCTTTGGATTTTCTTTGAGTTGAATCATGTGCACGTTCATTTTGCAAAAGTCTGATTAAGTTCAAAATCTTATTAGGTGATCTATTGTGAACTTTGAATGAAAATAGCAAGTTGTAAAGTGTAATCCAACTCTGGTTTAGCTGTCAAATTGGGATTTAAAATAAAAAATGCAAAGAGAACTAGTGCAATTCACAATAGTGTTCACTGTTTTAGTAGACTATCTCTGCCAAAATTATATAGCTCTCTTCAATCATAATTGGTTCAACGTTATTCCTTTTTATTGCCTTAATAATTTGTTCTAATTATATTCCTTAGGTTTTGTTTGTGTGTCAGTTGTTCTAAATAGCTTGTTTCTATTTGCTTGTCTTGGTCTTGTCTACTTCACATGTGAACTCTGACTTGTTGTTCCTAATTGAAGCTTTTGTTTGTTTTTACAATCTGATCTAGAGTCTGTTCTTGAGACTTCGGCAAGTGTACCGAATCGTACAAGTAATATAAAATGGTAAGACCAAGTATCGTGTTCCAAGAGACTCTCGGCAATAGACAATCGTGTGATAACTCGATTAATTAAGACTTAAAAGTAACGAAATAATTGGTTTAGAATGCAAATACAGAAAATTAAATATGAATACAGTTTTGATTACTTGAAGAGTAACACAGCGATGAGCGGATGAGGTTTGTGTTATGAGATGAATATGATGTTGGGTTTAGATTTCACCACGTTTACTCTAATGTATATAAGAATTCTTCTTCTTTCATGAAAGTCAACGTCACTCACTAAATTACTTAAAACCCGATCCCTCGGTGAAGAAAGCCTATCCTTAATTACTAGTTCATACAATTCCTAGCATTCCTAATAATTAATTCTGAAGATCATGAGCTTAAGACGACCATGACTCACACCCCCATCCTTGAGAAATACTGCTCTTGGGAATAATTCTACAAGAACCTGAATTTTAAGGAACCTCTCGGCACTCACGCAATTCATACATCACGCTATGAATGAGTTAAACAAAGTGAGCATTGATCACAGAAGAATTACCCTAATAGTTAATGAAAGAAGCATAAATTATTCAGAATCAATTCAAATACATGAGAGTTCACAAGGTTACATCATCCCCCAACAACAAATAGAAGTTAGTTCCCCATTGTCATGAAGAATCTAGATGAACAATAGAAAAGAATGAGATAGAAAAACCCTAAAAGTCNCCTGAATATTAAGGAACCTCTCGGCACTCACGCAATTCATACATCACGCTATGAATGAGTTAAACAAAGTGAGCATTGATCACAGAAGAATTACCCTAATAGTTAATGAAAGAAGCATAAATTATTCAGAATCAATTCAAATACATGAGAGTTCACAAGGTTACATCATCCCCCAACAACAAATAGAAGTTAGTTCCCCATTGTCATGAAGAATCTAGATGAACAATAGAAAAGAATGAGATAGAAAAACCCTAAAAGTCGAAGATGAATGCTCCCGCATCTAAATCCGCCTTCAAGGACTAGAAGAGTGTGTTGTTGCGCCTCCTCTGTAAAAGATACAAAACCTAGGGCGTCTGTGTCCTTTAAACAGAGTGGAATCAAAACAAAAACGAAGCTCAAGCCCATCTCGCTGGCACTCAGCGCCCCACTTAGGGCGCCCGGGCGTGCTGCGACACTAAAACTTATGCTCAGCTTCACTTGGAGGGCAAGCAGGAGTGGTTCAGGAAAAGTGGCGCTCAACGCCCCAGAAAGGGCGCCCAGGCGGTGTGTAGTAGACTTTGGCGTTGAGGGCTCCCGAAAAGGGCGCTCAAGCTTCAGGCCTTCCTACTTTCTGGTGCTTTTTTAGCTCTTTCTGAGCTCAATCTCCTTGGCACTTCAGTTCTGCTTCCATATTATCTCAGTTCTTGCTAAAACATGAGAATTTAGTCATAAAATCATCAAGTTCAACCTTAACTCTCTTATTCACACAACTTAACAGAAAAACATGATTTCAAGCAAGTTTCTAAGTAGAAAAGGGTGTATTTAGTATCAAAATCACATCATAGATAACGGTATTTTGAGCCGTTATCACAACCCCAAACTTAGAACTTTGCTTGTGCTCAAGCAAAACAAAATGTAACTCAGTTTTTCTCAACAATTACTACAATGGCTCAGCATGTTTCAAAACTTTTTCTTCCAGGATAAGTAATCATTTTTATCAGCTCATCATAAAGATGTTAGTCAAGATGTACAGATGCCTTAATTCAGTCAAACTTAATGTGATGCTCATGTACTTCAACAGATGTTATCCTTAAGAATGATCAATCAACCAAGCAAAGATGAAATCATGAATTCAAAGAAAGTGTTTCACTCAAGCACTCAAAAGTGTATCACTCAATCACTCAAAAGTGTATCACTCAAACTCACAGGTGTATAGTGAGGTGTTGGTGTCTCTTTCACTCTACTATAACAATGTCACACAAATTAACTTTGCCTTTCATTTAACCATAACCAATCATACTCACAAGCAAGTTTTCATCACAAGGTATTTTCTCGGCTTGTAGCTTGGCTGGGATAAGAAGAAAATTGGTTTTTCTGGATAACAAAATCCTTGAGTTAAGAGAGACATTTATGATTTCATCATACAAACACAACCTTTCTTTCCCAGAACCATCCTCACTTATTCCCAACTTTCCCTTGCATTGAGCTTTTCTTTTCTTTCTTTTCATTTTTCCTTTCTTTTGTTTTTGCTTTTCATTTGCTCACTACTTAGCTCAATGCTTTTTTTTAATCTTTTTTTTCAAATTTCCCAACAACCCCAAACTTGAACCTTCATCAATACCTCACAAATGTTCTCAACTTAACTCAAGGCAAAGATTTTCAAACAGGGTTTTCAAAACATGCTTAAGGATCAAGGTTCAAAGGTTAGAACAAATTGTTCTCTTTTCATTGGGCTAGAATCATGTGTAGGCTAAAAGAAGGGATAACAACATATGGCCTTGATCATATGAAACCTGCAAGCAAGTAGTTCAATCACAAAAACATTGGGCAAAATCATTCATGCTTTCAAAGTAATAGCAATTATTCACAAAAACTCTAAAGCCCAAACCTCACACAGGTTACTTTCAAGTTCAGAATTCAGATAAACATCCTGCTCAGTATCTCAATCAACTTTTTACCTCAAGCATTTGTTTCATACAAACTATGAGTCATCACCTGTATATAAGCACATCATGCATCACCTTAACATCAATCAATATAATAGAGCATCATAAAGCAATACTTATCACATAACATATCATAATCAAACCATTATAGCACAGTTAATTCAAGCAGAGTACATCAACCTATACTACAATAAAAACAAAGCAATAAAAACAGAAGCAAAATATAGTTCAATAATGAAAACAATAAAAACAATAGACATAAAAATAAAAGAAATCCTATTCTAGAGGCAAAATAGCATCCATCAGTAGACGCTATCATCTGAATCTTCCAGCATCCATCAGTAGACATTGACAATACACCCATCAGTAGATGTCTAATCTCATAACATCCATCAGTAGATGCTTAATCACATAGCATCCATCAATAGATGTTATTATTCGTCATCCTCATCATAACATCATCCATTAATAAATGTTGTTATCTGAGTCCTCCTAACATCCATCAGTATATGTTGTCATCACTACCATCAGAAGCAGCATATAACCTAAAAAAAACTCAAACACACAAAGAAAAATCAAATCCAAACCACACAAATAATCAATAAAAAAGAAAAATCAGAAACTGGGTTGCCTCCAGTAAGCGCTTCTTTAACGTCATTAGCTAGACACCATCAAACTCCCATCACATCTTTAATCTTGGTGTTTTCTTGTCTTTCTCCACAACAACTTATCTTCAGCAGCTTCCTGTTCACCTTCTTGACTCTTCTTGAAATTGGAGATTCAATCTCTATCAGTCCATCAGCTTTAAGTTCTTTCACAACCCAAAATTTGTTGTTGAATCTCACTGGTATGCCTGGTTTGAATTCTTCATGTTTGACCAAAGAGTCTTGATGAACATTTTTTTCTTTGTTGTCTTTTTCTTCTTCCTTCACTTGTGACAGGAAACAATTTTTACCTTTCTTGCCTGGCTTAGCAGCTTTTGTACTAGTCCCTGGTGCATCTTCACATGCAGCTTTGAGACTAGTCTTCTTCACTTGGATCTACTGCTCAGCATTGAAGACGTTGAACATCACCTCCTCTTCTTGGTCTTTGAGGGTTATAGTTCAATCATCAACATTGATGATTACCTTGGCCGTTTTCATGAATGGCCTTCCAAGAATAATAGGGATCTCCAAATTTTCCCCCATCTCCATCACCACAAAATCCACCAAGAATCTAAGGTTGTCTATTCGAATTACAACATCCTCCACCACACCATAGGGCTTCTTAGTGGATGTATAAGCTATTTGCAAGGTCATATTTGTAGGCGTGACTTCAAGACCACCAATCTTTTCAAGTACAGATAAGGGCATCAAATTGATGCTCTCGATAGTGTAGGGAATCGTGAAACTTCCTGGATCTTTAACCTTTGGAGGAAGTGCCTTCTGCAAGATCATACTACAATTG
Source organism: Vigna umbellata (assembly GCF_018835915.1). The sequence continues at coordinate 23,133 of NW_025916932.1, forward strand.
CCCTACACCTCAATTGTTTCCTTTTCTGGATATTTTTTCTTTTTGTTGAATTTCCTCAGGAATTGAACATAACCAGGAACCTGTTGCAATGTCTCAATTATAGGAATTTTAATCTCCAATTTCTTGAAGATTTCCATGAATTGCTCAAATTGTTTTTCCTTCTTCTTCCTAGAATAATTCTTTTGGTAAGGAAGGGGTTTTTCATATAATTCTTTATTTTTTCTCTCAACCTCTTCTTCCACATTCTTTTTTTCTCTCTTTCTTTCAACCTCACTTTTTCTCTCTTCTTTCTCTTCTTTCTCTTTCGTCTCAACTTTCTCTTTTCTCTCTACTACTCTCTCTTTTTCCTTTTCTTTTCTCTCACTCTCTTCTTTTTCTTTCTCTTCCTCTACATCTTTCTTTTTTTCAATCAACCTTTCTTCTTCTTTTCTCTCTATTTTTCTCTCATCTAAAATTTTGCCACTTCTAGTAACAACGACTTTGCACTCCTCTCTAGGGTTAACTTTCATATTACCCCCAAAATCTTCCATCGTCTGAACTATGTGACCAATCTGCATCCTCATCCTTCTGAGTGTCGCTTCAGTGTTTTTATGATGAGATACAGACATTTGTATCAACTGTTTAAGTGTGTCATCTAGCTTTGTCATTTTTTCTGAAAGAAAGGATTGTTGTTGTCATTGTTGTTGTTGTTGTGGTGGTCTATTGAATTGTCCGACAGCTTGCCTAAATTGACTTTGACCCATGCTTGAGTGAGGTAACCACTCGTGGTTGAAATTACCTTGGTGGAATTGAGTGCCCATACAGTTAACTTCTCGTCCGAATTGCATCCTGTATACATCAGCGCTTTGAACACATCAGCGCATCTCATTTTCACTTCACTTCTCATAGTTTCATTCTCATAGAAACCACATCTTCTTCTTATGCACGCCTCGCCATTTTAGAGTTTCCTCTCGAGCACATCTTCATCAGCCGATTTCCATTTTCTCTGTCAAAGTAGGGTTTCTCCCTTCCTTATACCTTGTCCTCCATTTTTGACCGATTAAAGCCAATCACACTGATCATTCTTCACTTTCGACTAATTAAACCATCATTCCCACCGATTAATCAGTTCAGTTAGTGTTTCCTCATTATTCTAAGGATCCTTCTGTCTATATTAGGGTTCTTTGAGCTTTATCTCAAATTTGGTTCGTTCTCTTTCGATTTCTCTCTTCTGTTGTGCTTAGGGTTTCTGCGAAGGTTATTGCACTTCGATTTTCATAGATTTTCTCTCGATCTTGTGTTCAAATCATTTTTCGTTGCGTCTTCTCATCAAAGGAAGCTTCGAGGAGCATTACATGCGTTCGCGTCGCGCCAATTTGTCTCCTCCTCGGGCGGCTTCCATCAATTCTCTTGGTATTTTGGATTAAAACTCTAATTCTTATCAAAGATTAACATCTTTGTGGCGAATCTTCATTTGCCTATCAATCTACTAGATTATGTCATCTCCATCTCTATCTTATTCTACATTCTTCTTTGATTTATTTTTGTTATGCCTCTTGAAAATTCAAATTAATTAAAGATCATACTATTTTCTAGACAGAATCGTATCTAGAGCAAAATTCTGGTTTGAATATTTTCTTTTATCTCATTTTTCTATCATATTAAAAAAAACTCAATATTTTTATCCAATTCTGTTGAGTTTTTAATTTTTCGTATTGTTGTGATTTTTTTAATTTGTCTCGTAACTCATTCAAAATCATTCATACTATCATTCACCACGGATAAAAGATCCAAACAGCATCTACCAACCAATTTTACAATAACAATAGCCAATAAAAAGACAACAACAACATCAATTTAACTATACCATAGGATCATATATAACTTGCAACCAATTAGAATAAGAATAAAAAATGACAAAACCAAGAATAAAAATCTAGAATGACAAAACCAAGAATAAAATTCAAGAATGACAAAACCAAGAATGTAAGCTCTCCTTCCTCTAATCCAACAAAGAGATCAAGATCTTCTAAGCCCTCCTAACAACTTCACTCCTTCTCCCTTGGCAAAAAATAATCTTCTCTTCTCAAACCTCTCCCACTATTGTTATATGATTTTCTATCTCTTTTTCTTGATAACTAAGGTTTTTATGTTAACATAATATAAATAGAAGACCTATACTTATCTCTATTCGGTTTATTTTTTGAATTTTATAAAAATCCGTTATCTTTCGAAAATAAACTTACTTTTCTTTTATCTTAATTAATTTTGATAAGTCTCTAAGTAATATATTCTATAAAAACTAACTCAACTTTTCTAATTAAATTATCCAAAACCTTCCAATTAGATTATCAAAACCATACATGTTAACTTTTATAACCATTATAACAATTATATAATAAAATAATATAAAAACTATAGGTATATATAAAAGAAACTCACAATTAATCATATTTATTTTAAAAATATATTTAATTTGTATATCACTAATTACAACTTACAAACATATGCAATAACAATAATGTATGCCATATATATATATATATTTTGAAACAATTGCAGTGAGATAATATTATAATTATCCTAATCATATACTCTCTTTTTTTCGTATATAAAATCTAACTACCTATATAAACTATATTTAATATCAAAATTTATAATGATTTATTTCCATATAATATTGAAACACTACAACACCACTTAATATAATTATTCATTTATATATTAACTATATATAAGTGTGAAATTATAGTATACATAATATATATAATATAACTATAACCAACTTATTCCATATTAAAAACGTAAATTCAAGTTTTTAAATAAAACAAAAATATGTATTAATATATCATGAATCAAAGAACAAAGCTGCTCATTAAAATATTATTTATATAAATACATTATACTTAAGATATAAAATTAAGGTTTAATACCCAATTTTGTCCTCACTTTAGTTCGGAAATCTCAAGTTAGTCCCTTTATAGAAATGTGAGTGCAATGGATCCTTACTTGTAATTATTTGAGTCTAATGAGTCCCTTCCGTTAAGTAGAAGGAAACGGAGTTAGTGGGCTGATGATGTGGCAGTTGTCTTTGGTGAGGTGTCAAGACGCAATTGTTTGCGTGCTTACGTGGTGTTAGGGTTTCCCATTTTGAAATTGGGTTTTATTAAAAATTGGGGATAAAAAGATTTGGGGGTGATTTGTTGGAGATTATTACAGTGAAGTCTGCTTCCTCTGGAACAGCATCAGCAGAAGTTCAAAGGGAAAAGAAAATTCGTAAAATTGAGGTACTAAACGGCTGATTCTGCAACTTAATATCACAAATTTCTGGACAATTGATTTAAATAGCACGGAAAGCAATTTATGCCATGCAAAATTGAATATCTGCAACCTTGATACATATTATATGTAGTTTTTTGTTGTACCCAGCAAAAGAAAGGAACACGACTGAAGAATGGTGAAACCCCAGAAGTCGTACCATCGCATGCAAAGTGAGCTCCAATAATTTTATTTTGGTGCATTAATTATTCTTCTGGTTTTAGAAATGCAAGGTCTTTAAATGGATATTTAGTAACTCAAAATTCGATCCATTTCCATTATTGCAGACTACATGAGTTATTTCTCGAGGAGCGTATTGAGAATGCTTGTAGGGACCCTGCTCGTCTGGTAAAGTTGAAAACGAAACAGTTGAATGGATCTGCAGTTGAAAAAACTGGGAAAAGTTACATGGGGAAAATTCTGGAAATCCACTCACCTTATCATAAACTGGTATGTGAAACTTCAATCATTCCACAGCCAGGGAAATTGGTGTTACATGATAGTGAAAGTGGGATTAAAACTCTTAGAAATCACTGCCTGCCTCTGTCTTCTTTCTCGCACACACGGACATGCTCTAATCTCCAACAAATCACTCCCAAATCTTTTTATCCCCAATTTTTAATAAAACCCAATTTCAAAATGGGGAACCCTAACACCACGTAAGCACGCAAACAATTGCGTCTTGACACCTCACCAAAGACAACTGCCACATCATCAGCCCACTAACTCCGTTTCCTTTTATTTAACGGAAGGGACTCATTAGACTCAAATAATTACAAGTAAGGATCCATTGCACTCACATTTTTATAAAGGGACTAACTTGAGATTTCCGAACCAAAGTGGGGACAAAATTGGGTATTAAACCTAAAATTAATCACTAGTGTACTCAAATTTTATTTCAAAAAAAATAATACTATTTTATTTTAATAATATTTTTTCTAAACTACTTTAATTAACATGTTAATTTCATTATTCCAAGTTTAATTAATTTTTATCAAATATATGGACAACAATTATTATAAATATTAATACAATCATACTTGCGCATAAAACAAATAATAAAAATAATAAACATATATTACACATAGAATAAGAGTCAAACACAAGACCACCAACCTATAAGGAGCTCTAATCAACTATGTTACCCTTCACTTTCATAATAATTGTTTTTTTATTTTAAATAATGACTCTCATGACTATCACATTTTCTAGATATCTAATTTTCATGTACGGTTAACTGATGGGTTTAGTGATTGAAGTTTAATTAAAGCTCCTTCTAATTTGTTTGATAAGACCGACTTATGATGTTTCCTGTCAATTGGTTGAATATTAGGATTTCACCTAGAGTACTCCCCATACTGGCTTTTATGGTGTGACAAGAGTTCACTAAACATTCATTGTTGATCGATCGAGTGTTGGGAATTCACTAAGAACGTTACCCAAACCCGTATCTGTAATGCAACAAGAGTTCATTAAGAATGTTCCTTATCGATCAGTCGAGTGTTGGGAGTTACTAAGAAAGTTTCTCAAGCTCGTCTTTGTGATACGACAAGAGTTCATTAAGAATGTTCCTTGCTGATCGGTCGAGTGTTGGGAATTCACTAAGAATGTTCCCCAAACTCGTCTTTTCGATACAACAAGAGTTCACTAAGAACTTTATTTCCTTATCGGTTGAGTGTTGGGAGTTCACTAAGAAAGTTCCTAAAACTCGTCTTTGCGATATGACAAGAGTTCACTAAGAACATTCCTTGTCGATTGGTAGAGTGTTGGGAGTTTTTCCAAACACGTCTTTGTGATACAACAATAGTTCACTAGGAATGTTCCTTGTTGATCGATTTAGAGGTCGTTGGGAGTTCATTGAGAACATTCCCCAAGCAACCTTTGTTGGACGGACTTGACTCAATTGCTTGACTCGATCACTTGTACACGAGAGAATAGTTCGAAGTTCTAATTTTATTAATTTGGGAAAATAAAAGATTACAATATAGTTCAACTAAAATAAAATTTAAGTTTGGAGGCGTTCTAAGTATTAGGAATGATTGTGTTAAACTGTAAACCCCATTCTTCAGATATTCAACAACTCTGAACAGTTCTTCCGAATTTGCTACCAGCATTCCTTGAGTGGATTTCTTACGAGTTTCACAAGTCTTTCTCCATACCAAGTCCCCTTCATAAAATTTCCTCGACTTTACCTTCGTTTTATACCATTTTGCGATTACTCGTTTATACTATTTTTGTACGATTGTTGCTTCTCCTTTTTCTTGTAAGGTGTCTAACTCAACTTCGTTGATCTTTATGTCTTCTATTTTCCACCTAAGAGAAGACTTGTCCACTTCAACTAGGATCATGGTGTTAGTACCATACGTGAGATTGAAGGGTGTTTTGCTAGTGGTACCGTAAGGTGAACAGTGATATCCCCATAGGACCTCTAGGAGTTCATCTACCCATGCTTCTTTAGCGTCTCTTAGTCAATGTTTAAGCTCAACCACGATGGTGTTGTTGACAACTTCGACTTGATCGTTCGTTTAAGGGTGCGTCACTGAATCCGTCACGTGTTTATTGTCCAAGTTTTTGTAAAACTCAACTAACTTCTTATCAATGAATTGTTGGCCATTGTTAGTAATGATTGTGCGGGAGAGACCAAAACAATAATGAGTTTTTGCACAAACTTCTGCACTTGTTGTGCTGTTTTGTTGCGAGAGGCTCTACCTCCACCCACTTAGTGAATTAGTCTATCACTACAAGGAGAAACTTCTTCTAGGCTCGATTGATCAGGAAGGGACCCACGATGTCCATGCCTTACTCGACGAACGGTCAAGGGATAACTATATTATGCAACTCGATCAATAATACCTTGACGTTGTTTCCGTGCTCTTGGCACTTCTTGCACATTTTAATAAATGTTTTGTAGTCTTCATCCATCATTGGCTTGTAATACCCGATTCGTAAGGCTTAGGCTTCCAAGCTCCGTTTGTCCAACTCCTTGCACCAATTACCACTCGTCCTTTACTCTGTTCGGTCGTACTGAGAGTTTACGTATAGAAGACACTCTGATGTCGAAGTTAGTAAAAATTCAACATTCTTAACAATAAATGCTTATTAAATGTAACCACCCTACCACAATACCTTAAACCTATATTTATGAATTTTAGAATGAGCTTCACATTAACGTCTATTTAGTTGCTACCTAACTAATAATGATTGTGCTTTAACGTAAGTTAATCATCATCCATCATAATTGTTATTTAAAATTGACTACTCGATTCATATTACTCACTAACCAATTCACTTAATGTTTATGACTAATGGAACCATATGATCCCAATCATGTAACATACGCAATAAATTGTAAGAAATTAAAATAAAACTTCCTCATCCCATACTTTAACCACAAAAACAAATTATATTTAGGAATATATTCATAATTGACTATTGGGACAAGAATATTTTCTTACTCAAAAATTATAATTAATTATGAATACTTGTGAATTTTGATGATGACTCATATAATATATTTATACAATTTAAAAAAAATTTAAGAATAATGAGTTATTTTTATTAATATCCTTATTTTATTATATCTAATTAGTGAAAACGTGTATTACTTTTTTCGATAATAAAAAATTATAAAATTATTATCATTATTATTATAATTATCAAAATAAAATATAAATAATATTTATAATTTTATTATAAGTTATTTTATAAGTATTTTTATAATTAAAAAATAATTAAATATATGAAATTGGTCAAATTAAAAAGTAGGTTAAGTTTAAAGAAACAGTAAAATTATAAAATAATAATTTAAATTTTAAATTTTTTATTTAAAAGATAAATTTGGAAAATAAATATGAATAAAAAGATACCAATAGACATAATGATTTAATAGATATATGACATATATTTTTGTTTAATAATATAATAATAATAAGAATAATATTATGATTAAAGGGTTTTATTGATTAGGATGCGGAATAGCCAACCAAACCGGTCCTTTGTTTTCCTTTTTCTATCTATCCACGTGCAGATAACAGAAAACCCAAAACCCTAGAATTTGAGAATCGCCGGAGGAGAAGGAGCAATGGACTTTGACGAGTACGATTACTTGGAGAAGACAGTGGAGGAACAAGATGACCGCGACTCAAGCAGGAAGAAGAAAGAGACAGAAAGGAGCTACCGGAAACGCGAGGAGATCGACGAGGTCTCCGAGGAGAGGAAGAACAAGAGGTCAAGGGGCGACGATGAGAATGGCTCGAAGAAGGATAAAGATCGCGAAGACCGCGACAGGGAGCGCCACAGAAGTAGCAGGGATAGAGATAGAGATAGAGACAGAGATATCGAGAGAAGTAGCAGGGACAGGGACAGAGACAGAGATAGGGAGAAGGAGAGAGACAAGGAGAGGGATCGTAGGGACAGAGACAAAGATAAGGAGAAGAGGGAGAAGGAGAGGGAAAGGGAGAGAGACAGAGATAGAGACCGAAGGGACAAAGAACGGGAAGAGAGGGAGAGGTCTCGGAGGAGCAGGAGTCGTTCTGAGCGAGAAAGAGAAAGAGAACGAGAACGGGATTTCGACACCAGAGATACCAGGTAATGTTTCTAATCTTTCTTCTTTTTGCCAACTCTCATTTTAATTTATGGCTATATTATATATTAAATCACAGGAAATATACTATTTGGTATTCTATAGTCCATGATAGTATGATTAGCTTCATTTTTCCTCTAGACTGTCTATCATCCAAGTCATTTTACTTTTAGAAGATGGGATGTAACAGAGAAATTAAGAGTACTATTTGGTTTCAGGAAGTACACATCCCTTTTCTGGAGCCAAGTAGAGTTTCTGTCAATTTTTTTGCACTAATTTAATTTATTTTTCATTACTCTTTGTATCTTTTATTCGTGTATGAGTGAGGTGTACTAGGAAAGGGATTCCGTGGTTTTTTTTTTCGAGAAAGTGATTTTTTTTTCTCGAGAAATGTAAAGAAACTTTCGATAACTTTGCTCAATTTTTAACTGGGTTCTTATACATGTATATTTTTTTGGAAAATTGAGGTTGGTCATTTAACACATGGAAATTAACCAGAGTTACCGAAAAAGTCATTGAATCCGTCCCGGTGTTTTGTTGTCTGATGTCTTCCACCCGGGATGTAGATTTAAATTTTCTACATCATCAAGTAAATATTGGGTTTTTCTTAAGTGTATACAAAGTCAATAGCGTGCTAATAGTGGGGAGGTTTTAAGCTGCCATGGGATTCAAATAGGGGTGTGATTTTGGATAGTGACCATTTCCATGTGTTATATTGGTGCTACCGTGATATAGACATTTTACCCTAGAAACAATGATGTTTGAATTTTTGGGTTGCAATTGTGATTTCTGCCCCATTTTGTAATGGTTTTCTTGCTTCATATAAATAGTGAGATTTTAAACCCTTCTTCCTTTACTATCCTGCAAAAACTTACCTTTGTTTTGACCCATGTTTCTTTACACTTTAGAGGACTATCTTTTCCCTTGTCCATGCTGTCTTGTTTCTTTATACTTCCTAGTTCACGTTCTGCTAGTTTTATGTAATATGTCGAGTATTTTTGTAGTATCAATTCCGCTATTATCTCCCATTTTTTTACTTTGATTGGTGGTGACTGTGTGCGTGGACAGCAACTTATTATTTGTCATCAGTTTCTTTAATTTTGGGTTGTTTTGGTTTTTGAATAGTTATAAGAGGAGTATAATTTTTGTGGTTTGTATTGTAGTGTTTAAAATAATAACCTGCCTGCTACAGCGCCCTGCTACTTGAGATTGAAAATATGGGGATAAATATTGAGATACACAAGCAGCTAGGAGGTTGCATTGGATTTTAAATGTTAAGAACCTGGAAATATTTTTGACTAATTTATGAGGGAAAATAAAGTCCAGAACAAGGGCAGTGGTATATCTGAATGTTATAGGATTGAATGCTTCTTTGGACTGTTATATTAACAATATACTTTGGAATAATGGCTACAGTTAAGAGATTGAGACATTACTCCCTCTCAAGATTAGGTGCTGTTTGGGACTCTAATATTAGCAATGTACGTTTGGATTTATGCTACAAATTATACAATCTGAATATTAGGTATAAGTTTGATGAACTGCTCTATTCATATCTTATGCTAAAATTCAATTTCAATTGCAGGAGATTTAGGGACAAGAAAGAGGCAGCAGAGCCTGAGGCAGATCCAGAAAGGGATCAGAGGACTGTTTTTGCATACCAGGTTGATTGATTGAGCCTTTTTTGTTATAAATATTAAAAGCCTTGATCTATTTGGGATTTGGTATTTCGTTCTAATTAATGCCATCTGCTATGTGATGATTACAGATGCCCTTAAAGGCGTCAGAGAGGGATGTATATGAATTCTTCTCAAAAGCTGGCAAGGTCAGTAAACTTGCACTCATGTTATTTTGAACAGTTGGATGTGGTTTTCTGTATGCTTGATTTAATAGTATCACTATTTACGTCTAGTATTCCTTATTTTCAGGTAAGGGATGTCCGTCTAATCATGGATAGGAACTCAAGACGATCTAAAGGAGTTGGGTATGCGCTCTCTTATAGCATAATTTATTCTTCATGTGCATGCACAATTGTGGTATTAGGTATCAACTTTCAAGAATTATGTTTAACTGTATTCTTAAATGGACTAGCAATGCGATAATGATGAGGGATGATGGGAATACCTTGCACTCATGTTTAATCAATTCATGCTGCGTACTGAAGGTAGATGACATAATCCCGGTTTCCTTTTTGGTCCTTTTACCAATTTTCTTCCTCTGCATGCAGTGAAGATTTCTTTCGTTTGTTGTTGAGCCTTTTCAGTTTATATCTCTTGAACTGGTTATTTCATATTTCTTGACGAGGTTGATATGGAAGGACATTTCTTCTCCATTCATTTTATTACTTTTTTGGGGGATAGGTAGTGGCATTGAATGTGGAAATAATTTCTTCTCCAGGCCTGCCTTCCTTAGGTCCCTTTCATAGCATTTCATTTGCTTGAACACACATATAAGTAAAGAAGAGTTGCTGCTTGCTGGTTACTATCCTCCCCGCCTTAGTGGTTTCCCACGGCTTTTGGTTCTGACATGTATCTTATTCTCTATTGATTGAAATATATGCTTTAGTTCGGTATTTTATATCAGGCTAACATTTTCTTCACGAATCAGATGCATCAAAAGATACCCTCAGATTGAGTTGTGTGTGCTAGAGTTTTTGTTTCCCTACATCTTTGCTGTATTCTTTGTAAGTTTTTGTTTGAACTCTTTTTATTTTGTAGTTCTGAAAACTTGATGTAAGTTCTTGATGAGGCTGCAGGTACATTGAATTTTATGATGCAATGTCAGTGCCAATGGCAATTGCTCTCTCTGGCCAACTTCTTCTGGGACAACCTGTAATGGTCAAGCCTTCTGAGGCCGAAAAGAACCTTGTCCAATCTAATACCACCAGTGGAGCTGCTGGGGTAGTAGGACCATATGGAGCTGTGGACAGGAAACTGTATGTGGGGAATCTTCACTTCAACATGACAGAGAGTCAGTTAAGAGAGGTATTTTACTTTGCTGTGTGGTGAATATGGCATGAATTTTCATTACTTGCAGTCATCCTAGGGAATAGGAAAGAGGAGAACCAAACACTGATTTTATTTAAATAAAACCTGAAGAACAAGTGAATTGGGAACCGCTAAACTTGCTTAGTGCAATCTAGTCTGCTGTCAGACATTAATTAAAATAATTTGATAACTTGTCATTTATAAGCTTTTGACTTTTTTTTTTCTTTAGATTTTTGAGCCATTTGGTCCAGTGGAGCTTGTGCAACTGCCTCTTGACTTGGAGACAGGACATTGCAAGGGCTTTGGGTTTGTTCAAGTTTGTTACTAATGCTTAACTTCAAAAAGTGTTGTTTCCAATAATAATGATGTTACTCATCTCTTTTGTATATTAAATTCTGGAACAGTTTGCTCATCTTGAGCATGCCAAGGCTGCTCAGAGTTTAAATGGAAAGCTAGAAATTGCTGGCAGGACTATAAAGGTAGACATGTTTTTGTGTGGGTCTATTTGTTTTTCTCCCATATGTTTGTCCTTGAGTTTGTAATTAATGTTGTTCATCAAACACAGGTTTCATCTGTAACAGATCATGTTGGAAACCAAGATACAACTGCAAAATCTGCAGACTTTGATGATGATGAAGGTGGATTGGTAAGTGTTCAGTTGAATAAAAACAAAAATGGTTTCTATAGGCATTTTTTAATTGGCATTTCTCATTGTATGATAATTTTGGGTGGATTTGATTTCCAGTTTGTTTGGTTCAATTGACCAGAACTTGTTTGTTTGAGTAGCACTTTGGTAACTAATAATTTAGCTTTAAATATTTGCACGGGGATAGATGACTGGATTGTTACTATTTGATAGATACTTGATTGAAGCTTTATTTCAATTAAGTTTTGACCATTTTTATTATTTTACTGAGTAAAGCTTAGGATTGAGAAGGCATTACAAATTTTTGATGTCAAACAAATTAAATACCAATTGATGTCTTACTACTTGTGTTGTTTTTGCATATTCACTAGGCATATTTCCATCTACTATTTCCCTGATCCGGCTCAAAATCTAAAGTTTTAAATTGTATTTTATGCTCCCACTTATTCTGCAGCCAGAACCTTCATCTTTTTCTTTTCTATGTGGGCTTCTGGGACATGGTGTGGTGGTTGAGAAAACTGAATCAAAATTGTTACTTTAGTCTGTTTTTTGTTATGAGTTTGTTGCTGATATATTATGCATTTTTCTGTATACAGGCTTTAAATGCCCAATCAAGAGCATTGCTTATGCAGAAACTGGACCGCTCTGGCATTGCAGCAAGGTTTGTTTAAATATTTTCTTCTACCATATTCTGTTAACTTATTCCTTTTCTTAACAGATTTCAAACACTGCAGCATTGGTCTACCGGTTGGGAATGGGTCAGCTCCTGCTCAACAGGCTATGATGCCTATTGGTAATCCAGGTGTAATATCAGCACCAGCTGTCCCTACGCAAATTGTGCCTACCCCGGTGATTGAACCTGTTGGAAACCCCAGTGAGTGTCTACTGTTGAAGAATATGTTTGATCCCAACACTGAGGTGAGGATTAACTGATTGATTACAGTTACCCTCTGCTTTTTCATTCAAAAAGTACTAATATCAAATATTACAAGATGCAGACTGAGCCAGATTTTGATCTAGACATTAAAGAGGACGTGGAAGAAGAGTGTTCCAAATATGGACGGGTGAAACATATTTATGTTGACAAGTAAGTTTATGAACACGTAGAACTTGTCCATAAATAATCCATTCTTTCATCTTATCTTTCCCACATATGCTGTATGTAGTTCCGATTTTATAATCGATGCATCTTTTGTACAGAAGAAGTGCAGGTTTTGTGTATTTGCAATTTGAAACAGTCGAAGCAGCTGGTGCTGCTCAACGTGCAATGCACACGAGGTGGTTTGCAGGAAGAATGATTTCTGCTATCTATATGGTATGCATTTATTCACTTTGTCTTGAGTTACCCGCTGACTTTATTTCTTCAGTTTTATAACGTGCTGATTTTAACTGTCTTTAATGGAGGGTTTGTGTCTGTAAACTGGGCATTGTCTGACGAAGTTTAACTGGGGAGATTAATATCAATGTAGTTTACAAAACAAGAAGTACTAGTGTTACTTAAACAAATCACATGGGATAACTGTGTCGGGGAATGTTTTGATCTGATAAGTAGGGGGAATTGAACCAACCCTTTTGACAATATATTTACTGATTGATGGTGCATATTTGTGCATTCCTTATTACCACACTCATCATTGGGAAATAATTATTTCCAATTACATTTTTATTGTCTAATCTAACCTTACAAAACCATTTTGAGGTGAAGTTTGTTTTTATTTATATACTATTATTTGACCATATTTCTAGTCAATGTAGGATTTCTAATATAAGGACAAGACTTATCAAGTGAGACTAAATATTTGTAGGTACTAATGATGATGGGTGACATGATATGCCTAAAAAACTTTGTTAGGATAAATTCTAATACTATCTTAAAAGTGAACTTGTAAAATGGGTTTGGAAGATGAAATTTACATATACTTTTATATATTATAATTTAACTATATCTTTGGTTGATGTGGGGTATCTAACACACTTAATAGAACCTAGAACCTTAAATTTTGTTGATAAAATCTTATACAATTAAATATTGATATTACCACTCTTGATAAATTCGTTTTTTTTTAATGAGAGGATCCTTAAGTACGAAGCTTTGAAGTGAATTGTGTAAAAATTGAGATGTGTATTTTATTGACATTGGCTTGCATGTTAGGTATTATTGGCAGTATTGAGTTTTCTAAGAGATGGGCGCGTAATTCCCTGTGCGTTATTGAACATTTATGTAGTGGGTTAAATTAAACTTCAACTGCTACTTTTTGTGAAATTGTGTAATAACGGTGTGCATACATTGATTCTCAAATGGCAAACTTGTGGTTTTGATGCATCACTTTCCTTTTAGTGGGTATCTCAAACTTGTTTTTGTTTTGCAGCAACCTCAGATATACGAAGCCAACTTTAAAGGGGACGCTTGAAGAAGTGCTTATACACCTTTTAGTTCTCAGACGACAGTTTGCATATTTTTCTCACAGTAGTTCTCAGAAATTAAGTTTAGTTTATAAATTTTGATTCATGACTTGTACTATTAGATGTATGGTTACAGAAATTTTACCGTCCAGGTGGTGTGATATTCATGACCAGTAATTTAATTTGATCTCCAATGTATTCAATTATAACCAGGTGGTGTGATATTCATGACCAGTAATTTAATTTGATCTCCAATGTATTCAATTGTAACCGTAAGTTCTTTTGAGTTTATTTCTTGGTTACCACTGGACTAATGGTATGGGGGCTATTGCCGAACTCTATAGTAGTGAATTGTAAGATACTGAGGGTGGTAACATAGGTTCAGCTTTTTTAACTGTCAGTATAATTTTAGAATCTTTGACAGTTTGTTTGACTAGAAATATGTCTGGTTACTGTTTACCTTAACCGGCTCATCTTAGAACTAGTCAGAAATTCAGTAACATGTCAGTCCTGAACTTGTATATTTTCAAGCTTTCCCTTTTTCTTTTCTATATTTTAAATTGGAACTCGCATATGAATATTCGCACACTCTTTTTATAACCATACCACATTTACATTTTTATGTTTTTCGATTTTTTATTTTATTATATAAATATTTAATTTTTTATGATATTACAAATATGAGCTTAATTATTATGGATTAACTTTGACTGAAATAATAATCTGACCTAGTAGTTTCATTAGTAGAAAATAATGACTGATGTCCAATGGAATAGATCCTGGGAAGATTAAAGAACTAGATGTTGAGAAAACCGTGTTGCTTCGAATTAAGATGTGATATTTTTTTTTTTTGGAAAATGGTATAAGGGTTGCTCCATTCAATAATTACAAGATTAAGACACTTCTTAAAATACGTCGAGATGAAATAAAATCTTAAAATCAGTAGGACATTATAATATTTATAAAAATAAATGAAGATATTATGTAATAATTCTTACAATGGTGATAATCTAAGAAATCAAATTTGACCCAACATTCATCTGTAAACTATTATTGTTCATCTACATTGAAAATAAGTAATTGTTATTGTCTATCTACATTAAAAACAAGAAAAGTGTTATTGTTCATCTATATTAAAAATAAGAAAATTTGCTTTCGAACAGTACCAAATGGAAATGCATTTATAACTTAATTATTCTATTTTGTACTGCTATGAAAAATTGTTTAATGTTTCTTATCTAAATAAGTTTAATTTAGTTAAATAACATGCCCAATTATCTTATTTGTGAGTATGAAAGCCAAATTCTCATGGGAAAATGTCACGGTGAGGATTTCGTCTTATCGTTCACATTACAATAAGAAGGATTATATGTATTTGTACTCTTTGACATCTTAGGATCTTAATATATATAAATCGTACTTAACCAAATGTTGTTTGTTACTTCATTTTGTCAATTAAAAATATTGTGCTAGAGATAATCAATAAAATAGTTTTTCTCATTTTTTTCTCTTGCTTTTTCATGGATTCCGTGTGTTAAATGATGGTACTAGAACTGTTCAATTAAAGAGCTGTGTAGCGCTATTCGATCTTTCTTTTTTGTTTTCATATTTTCCATTTAATATGTTCCATTATATGCGAAGTAAAAATTCAATATCAAATATCTCATGTGCATAATGTTTTACATTTATCTTGGAGAAAGTCATGCTACGACGCTTATTTTCTCAACGTTACTCGTCTAACATGTTAAAATTCATGAGAAAGATTCTTATGAATGGTAAATAAACTTTTTTTCATGCATTGTTTGAATAAGTTTCGATTTTGAGAAATAATTCTCACATCAATTACAAGTGTAGATATGGAAAAATTCTATTTTTTTTAAAAACTGAATATTATTACGACAACTCACTATTACGACAAGATCGTATAAAAAATATACTGTCTATACAACTCAGATTTTCAAGTTTAATAAAAAACATTAAATAGAATACTGGTATGTATGAAAAAAATGTTTAAAAGAAATAGTGTCTAAAAAATAAATATTTTGTAACATCAGTTTTAAATGGAATCAAACTTATAAACAATGTTTTCTAGACTAAATTGTCTAATGAACTAAAATCATAAACAACATCTAAGAAAAGAAAGTGTCTATTTTTGAAATCATCTAAAAGACTATATAGTAACAAGCTAGCGTCTTAAGAAAAAAAAAGTCTATCTCTTTTATAAATTTGAGGCTAAAAGAATTTTTTATTCAATACAAGTTTTATCTCACGAAAAATGTTTTAAAGAATACATTGTCTAATGAATGACCGCTAAACGCTATATACTTTGAAGAAATATCTAATGTTTATACCATCTGACATGCTATATGTTTTACCAAACGATACATTTATGAATGACATAACAAATGATAAGATGTCTTGAACATGCAATACAGTCTAACATTTATCAATGGTCAAAACATTTAATGCATGTACGATAAAGTTCTTTGATGCTTATATACTTTGTTCTTGATATATGTGCAGATTACTAAAGCAAAAAGATATTATCAGAATTATTATACCCAAGAAAAAGACGTATTGAGAGAAGAATAACATTATCAGAATATTTTCCTTGAAGTTTGCTCTGTTACATCGTATAAGCCCACTTTGCTTAAGGTTATGATAAAGCTCTAACCCCTAAAACGAAGACTAAAGTTTGAATTCTCATTTAAAGGCTATCTACTCTCTTGAAGTTGACTTCCTTATCTAACGATAATATTTCAAGAAAGGCTATATATAGACGAAAGCTCGAAGAGAAGACAAGAATGATATCGTAATAAGGATAATATAAGAAGAATAGAATAGTGAACTCAAGCTTGCTGTGTTTATATATCGTCTAAAGATATATTTCTTTTGAGAGAAAAGTCTTAGCAAATCACAAAACTCTTTATATTGATTATATTCTCTCCTTGAGAGTTATCATTTGTACCTTTGCTCTTAAACACTGTTTGTGTTGTAAATTCTAAAGAGAACTAAAAGCTTGTCTAGACGTCTTGTCTAGGGTTAAAACCAGAAGTGGTTAGAATACATGAGACTAGAAATGGTTAGAATACTTGTAAACCAGTATTGGTTAAACACAAACTATATTTGTGTTGACTAAGTGAACCAGAAATGGTAAGAATACTCATTGTGAACCTGGAGAGGTAAAACTCGTGTAATCTTTGTAAAATATTAGTGGAATCCCTTAAGAGTTCTCAAGGGAGAATGATGGACAAATTTATGATCACCAAAATATGATGTCACAAACTTGTTTAACAATCGGCAAGTATGACCGAATTGTTTCAAGTAATAAACTCGGTAAGACCAAGTATCGTTCTCCCAAAGGACTCACGGCCTAGTTTAGTTATGTGATTTGTTGATTAACTAAGACTTAAGAACAAAATAATTGGAGTTTAATATGCAAAAGACGAAAATAAACATGTATGCATGAGGTTGATCAATGGCTAAAACAAAAGACAAGCACTTTCAATGAAATATATTGATGAATATGTTGTTGGGGGTCAATTTCATCTTATCCACTCTCATATATTTTAGGAATTCAACATTCAAGTCATCATTGTTAATGCCACTCTCTAAATTACCTTTCAAGAAGGCTTCTCCCTAATTACGAGTTCATACAATTCCTAGCATTCCTAATAATTAGTTTTTTTAGCACAAGAGCTTAAGGCAACCAATATACTATTGGGAGAAATTCCCCGGATCTAGACTTCCCGTACGTTCCCATATCGACAAAATCAATAATCATGCATTGAATGAGTTAAACAAAGCAAGCATTAAGCAAAGAGGAAAAACCCTAACTAATGATGAAAGAAAGCAATAAATCTTAGATTAAGATGCAAACACAAATTCCATATATGAGAGCTTCAAAAGATTACATTGATTCCCCAACAAACATACAAGGTTTAGTTCACCATATTCATGGTGAACCTAGATGAACAATAATGAAAGAATGAAAGATAAAACCCTAGAAAGGTGAAGAGGTAGCCTGAGCATCCTAGATCCTCCTTCAAAGGGGTGGAGAAGAGAATGTTTGCTTCGTTTCTGCCAAAGATACCAAACCCTAAGACATCTAGGTCTTTAAATAGGACATAAAAATAATAGAAAACGGGTCCAAGCCCAAACAGATCATAAAAATCGCAGAAAACTGGCCCAAAACTCGTATGGTTGACTTTTTTCGTATTCTGGTTGACTGTTGACTTTTTGGTTGACTAGTTGACTTTTCTGGTTGTCTGGTTGACTTTTCTGGTTTCTGGTTGACTTTTCTGATTCCATCTCTCTCCTTCTTCACTTCTTTCACTAAATTCACCTTAAAATCTGCACAAAAACACTGAAATCAAGCATAAACCTGTCCATCTCTCTTATTTTTGAAAATATGGATAAAAGCATGATTTCAAGCTAGTTTCTAAGTGTAAAGGTTGCTTTTTGTGTCAATTTTAAGCATGAAAATAACAGTTTTTCAACTGTTATCAGAGAACTGGATGTAACTCAGGTTAAGTGAACTAGTATAAAATATGTGGTTTATTGCTCTATTATTTAAAATGTTTTCCATTTACTCATCTTATAAAAACCAACGACTAAACATATTAGAAATTAGATATCTCCTTTACAAACCATTAGACGCTGTTTTGCGAAAAGGATTTCAAAAACACTACTCACCCATCTATAGTGTTTTCCTGTATTTTTAGTTGGCATCAAAGTTTACCTAAAGGGCATGTTCCTAACAGAACTTGAAGAAAAGATCCTAGCGGGCAACAGAAAACGAAGGATATGCTGTCAACATGCCTCTTCTATTCAAGGGGGGAAAAGTTTTATTATTAGAAACAAAGAATAATTACATTCTTTGAATCCTATCACATCAACATGTGGGATGTGGTTGAGAATGATAACTATATACCTCTTGATAATATGGGAGAGCCCTTACAAAGAAGCTTGTGGATCGATGTGCAAAAACATAGATACCTTCTTAACTCTAAAGCTCGAAATTTGCTAATGTGTGCTTTATCTGAGGAAGAATACAAGAAAGTACATGCGTTCAAAAGAGCAAAAGAAATGTGGGACACTTTAGTTTTCACATATGAAGGCTCAAATGAAGTCAAAAGAAACAAGTTGAGCTTGCTAACTCGGGAGTATGAGTTATTCACCATGCTAGGCAATGAAAGCATCCAAGCCATGTTCAATAAGTTTCAAACGATCTCGAATGAGTTAAAATCGCTAGGTAAGACCTATGACAATTTTGATAGTTTTGATAAAATTCTTCGAAGTCTCCCTAGGATCACAAGTCACCGCTTTAAGAGCCTTAAAGAATATTGATGGGATAAACTTAGAGGTGTTTGTTGGAATCCTAAAAGTTCATGAGCAAGAGCTTCAACAAGATGGAATTATACAAAAAAGAAAAGAATATAACATTGAAAGCTTAGAAGCCTGCCAAAAGCAGTCCCACAAAAGCCTTAAAAGCATAAGAACCTTCAAAAGAGTCAACTAGTGAAGAAGAATTTATGGAAGAAGGAGAAGAAGATGAAGCATCGTTTATCTTCAAAAAGGTCTACTCAATATGGATAAGAAAGAAGGGTACATAGTTTAAAGGCACACACCCTAGATCAACTTCCATAAATGATTAGTGAAAAGAAATTCCTCTCGTATACTATGAATGTAAGAAACCAGGCCACTTCAAATTTGAGTGTCCTAAGCTTGAGAAGACAAAGAGAAAACCTAACTTCTCCAAACAAGGAAAGAAAAAGGTGTTGATACTAAACTTCTTAGAATCTGATGAAGAAGGTGAAGAAGTCAATCTTTGTCTCATGGCAGACAATGATGAATGCTCGTTAGAAGACTTTGATGATGATGTAGATTTCACTGACTTACACTCTGTTATTGAAGGTTATCATGAGTTGTTGTCAAATTCTTCCAAATTGTTAGAAGTTTTTCAACTTACATGAAAACAAAATAAAAATATTTCAAAAGAAAATGAATTTTTAAAAAGTAAAGTAACATCGTCTGATGTTAGTGTTAAGATTTTACAAAAAAGAAATTAGTAACCTGGAAGGGAAGCTATGTATTCTAAAAAGAGAAAATGAAAAACTCAATTCGAAAAATGAAAAACTTGTGGAAACGATAGCCATTGTCGGAGATGCTAAACGTATCCAAGTCCTCAAACATGAAAATGACACCCTTCATAAGGTGTTGAATAAAACATTTGAAGGAAATGAACATCTAGGACTTCTAGTCAAAGGATGTAAGCATCCGTTTGACAAACGCAACTTAAACTTTAATGGTAACAACACTCATAGTACACTTAAATTCAAAACTTATTATTTTGTTAAACCTAAAGAGAAAATCTATAACAATGCACCAATCTTTGAGAAAAGGAACATGAATAAGACTAACAAAGCAAGACCCAAAGGACTATGGATACCTAAAGGCAAAATCATCTCTCTTGCATATTTGCTTGATGACCATAAAGAGACCCTACTCATGGTACCTGGATAGTTAATGCTCGTGACATATGACGGGTCAAAGGTCTATGTTCCAAGACCTCAGGAGCAAGAAGGGTGGAATAGTCACATGAAATCAACAAGGAAAAATAATAGGCATTGGAAAGATAGGGAAATTTGATTCCAAAAGTGATGAATGAATTATGCTTGGGTATTCTTAAACTTCTAAGGCATTTACACATTACAACTCAAGATATTCTAAAGTGGAAGATGTTATCCATATAAAATTCAATGACCTTGAGCCTGACCATAAAATGTCAGAGTTGGACGACGAATTTCCAAAATTGTAGATAAATGAAAAAACATCCAAAGATGTCAACATATTGTCTGTACCTGAAACGTCTAGGAATCCAAGTTAGGCCAAAGCATCTGAACCTGAAGAGAAAAGAGTATCTAGTGGAACCCATTGTCTGATGGAGAAAAAACATCCAAAAGATAAAGTGATTGGTGACATTAAGAAAAATGTCAAGACTAGGTCCTTCTACAGACAAAGCTAAACTGCTCTTATCTCCCAAGGGTAAAAGCCATGCAAGAGGAGCTTGATCAGTTTTAGAAGAATGATGTGTGGACGCTCATGGAGCCACCACAAGGCAAGAACATCATTGGAGAAAAATGCGTGTTTCGCAACAAGCTAGACAAAGATGGAAAGGTAATAAGAAACAAGGCAAGATTTGTAGCAAAAGGTATTGATTGCACTGAATCTTATGCACCTGTTGCAAGGTTAAAAACAATTAGAGTTTGATTATTTTTTGCAAAATTTAGTAAAATTAAACAAGACCTATGACACCATTTACAGGCAAACCTACTTTGGAACCCTAAGCTCTAAAGTGGACAATACTTCTAATGCGTTGATTGACTCTAACGATGTTATGTCAATAGACTCGGGAGCAAAATATTGCATTGTCTATGGAGACGAAACTAAGCTTTTAAAGACAAATCTCATACCTAAGGGAATAGAAAAGTGATTCCAAAGACGGACTCTCGTTCCCTTAACCCTTCATTAGGGGATTAACCCCTCATTCCCTTTATACCTTGATTAGGGGGCTTGTTTCGGTACATATAATAGTCCTACATCACTTAGGAGTCGTGGCCAAGGACAATTTACATACATATTCCTCCTTCAACCCTCTAATACGTCTTTTAAACATAAAACTATGGCGAAGCTCCAAACTTCAAAGAAGATACCACCTTAGATGCGATGATTGACCTTAACAATTCAAAAACCAACTTTAAACGATGTTCTTCATTGAGGTTGGAAGAGATGAAACAACATTTGCAAGAGAATTTATTGTAATCTCAAAACTTCAAAAAGATATAACATCAATCAAACAAGGTGACAATTCTATTACTAAGTAGTTTACAAAAGGAGAACGTTTCTTTTACAACCAAATTTTGCCAACTTTTTTACAACGCCACGTGGCACGTATTGATTGGTCATTTTGAATTTTTTTAAAAGATATAATGTGTCTTGAGGGCAATTTAGGAAGGGAAAAAAAGTGTCCTAATTTCATTTGAGAAAGCCCTATGTGTTTTTCCTCTTCTTTCCTCTCGCGAATACCACCACTGCTCTTACTCTCTCTCCACCATTGCTCTCACAGGTCTCTCCACTGAAGTTCTCTCTCGCCGTCTCGCTCTTCCTCTCCTCATCATCAGCGAAGTTGGTCCAATAAGCACAGTTCTCGCTCTTCTCTTCCGCCATTTCCCCCCTTCCTACTCTCTCTCTGTTTTCGTTGGAGCCATTTTCCCCTTCTCTTCCTCTTGCGATTTTGACCTCCCCCAACGTGTCAAGGTTGGTAGCACCATGATAAAGTGCGAAGAGAACAAGTGCTTCACGACTTAGGATTATTATAGGTTTTCAATTTATGTTAATTACATGTGTAGAGATTTTCATTGTATGAGCCTTGTACATGTTTTAGTATACAAAAGATTATTATTATAGATGTTGGATAATATGTACTTATATGATATTATATGAATAAAATTTTAATTTTGATATATTTTGTCTATGTTTTTGGGTGACCTTTTCCACTTTTTCAGATGGATGATTGAGTTTATTGGTCATGGGTGGTGTTTACTTAACCAATGAACAACATAAGTCATTCAATTGTTGAGAAAAATGCCCATTTAGGTGGTTTGCACCAAGTTAGGTGAAGTCCATGACTATTGGTTCCCATGTCATGCCCTCGTAATCGATTACAGGGGTCTTGTAATCGATTACCAGAGACTTGGGGGACAATTGTACATAAAGTTCAACGTGACTCCCTAGTTGGAACAACAACACTCCCCATGATGGGTTTTGTTCTGTTTTTGTTGAATCTTTCCATTTTTTGAGATGGATGAGTGAGTTCAATGCTATTGAGAATGTTCCCTGCATCAATGATGATGTTAGGCCATTTATTTATTCAAAAAAATGTCCATTTAGGTGGTTTTCTCCAACTGAGATTAGGTGCATGATCATTGTTGTAACACCCCTTCTCGGAGTGTCATAGGAAAATTTTTATTTTTTAATTAAGAAACATGTCATCTAATGTTGTTACAGTGCACAAATTTTAAAAGGAAATTTCAATAAGTAATAGATCTTTGAACAAGAGGGAAAGATATGTGTATAAGATAACGTGTTGTCAACTTTGACCTTTGCTGACTATTTTAATCATAACTTTTCCCACATACCTCCAAATGATGTGATTATTTTTTTATTAGAAACTAGACTCAAAAAGCTTTCATATGACTACTAATTTGTAATTTTTGGACATCTAATTAGATACAGTTAATTCCTTAAAGTTAACGTTTTACATATTCCTATCAACTCTAACCTTTGTTGGTTGTTTTGCTCTTAACTTTCTCCACCGAACTCTAAATGAGTTGATTCTTTTTTTGTTGGAATCTAGACTCAAAAAGATTTCAAATGACTACTAACTCATAATTTTTAGACCACTGTACTAGGTGCGGTTAATTTCCCAAAAACAATGTATTTGTAAGCTTCCTAAATGGTTATAGACTTCACCTACCTTGGTTCAAACACCTATATGGATTGTTTCGTCCCCAATCGAGTAGGGAAAAATGTATTTTGATATACTTGACACCATCAATGATAAGAAACATGAGGTATCCATGAAAAAATTGGAAAAATCACCCATAAGAACACAAAAATGACCTTGGGGAGTCAAGGTCTCTCAGTTGGGGAGTAATGTGTAACTTTTTGTACAAATCAGCAATCAGGCCCTGGTAATTGATTATAGGGTCCCTGTAATCGATTACTAGGGACTGATTGTTGATTTGTACGAAAAGTTACACGTTACTCCCCAATTGGGACAACTTGACTTCCCAAAGTCATTTTTGTGTCCCTATAAGTGATTTTTTCTATTTTTTTGCATGGATGACTCACGTTGCTCATCATTGATGGTACCAAGTGCATCAAAATACAGTTTGGCCCACTCAATTGTGGATGAAACACATGTTGCTCATCATTGATGGTGTCAAGTGTATTAAAACATAGTTTTTCCCACTCAATTGTGGAGGAAAAAGCTCCTATAGGTTTTTGAACCAAGGTAGTTGAATTCCATGACCCTTTTTGCCCAACTCATGCCCAGGTATGTCATCTAATGTTGTTATAGTGCAAAGATTTTAAGAGGGATTTTCAATAAATAATAAATATGTGAACAAGAGGGAAATATATACATATAAGATAATGTGTTGTTGCCTTTTATCTTTGCTGACTATTTTAATCATAACTTTTCCCAAAGACCTCCAAATGATGTGATTCTTTTTTATTAGAAAATAAACTTAAAAATCTTTCTATTGACTACTAATTTGTAATTTTTGGACTTCTGAGTAGGTACAATTAATTCCTTAAAGTTAACATTTTATATATTCCTACCACCTCTCAACTTTACTGGTTGTTTTGCTTTTAACATTCTCCACCGAACTCCAAATGAGTTGATTCCTTTTTTATTAGAAAATAAACTCAAAAAGATTTCCAATGACTACTAATTTGTAATGTTTGGATATCTGAGTAGGTACAGTTAATTACTTAAAGTTAACGTTTTATATATTCGTGCCAACTCTGTCCTTTGTTGGTTATTTTGCTGATAACTTTCTCCACCAAACTTCAAATGAGTTGATTCTTGTTTTGTTGGAATCTAGACTTAAAGATCTTTCAAATGACTATCAACTCATAATTTTTAAACCACTGTACTAGATGCACTTAATTTCCCCAAAACAACATTTTTTTAAGCTTCCTAATTGAGTTTACATCCAAGTTATTGTTTCATGTTTCTTATTTTATTCTATTTTATTTTATTTATTTATAAACTTACAAACATCAACCATGACCAACACGAGTCATCCATTGAAAAAAATGGACAAAGACAGCCTTAAGCACAGAAAAATCACCATGACGAGTCACGTTCTCCCAACTGGGGAGTGAGTTGCAAGTTTTTGTACAAATAGCCATTAAGCCACTGGTAATCGATTACAGACACCATGTAATCGATTACCAAAGCATGTATCGGCTTCAAGTGCTGAGGGACTTTAACTACCTTGCTGAAACACTCACATGGGTCTTTGCTCCACAATGGGCTGGATAAAGATGAGTTTTGATGAACTTGCAACCATGAACTATGACCAACAGGAGTCATCCATTGAAAACAATGGACAAAGGCAGCCTTAAGCATAGAAAAATCACCATGGGGAGTCACGTTCTCCCAATTGGGATACTTATTAAGCCATTATTAATTGATTACAGGCACCATGTAATCAATTACTAGAACATGTCTTGGCTTCAAATGTTAGGGACTTGAACTACCTTGCTGAAACACCCTGATGCAATCTTTGTTCCACAATGAGTTGGACAAAGTACAATTTTGATGGAGGTTGGAGAGAGGACCGAAATGGAGAGGGAGAGAGGAATGAAATCTAAGTTGAAAATGGAGGATGCACAAAGGGGTAATTTCAGAATCCTCAAAAAGGTAAATCTGCATCCCTTTTCACCACAGCGATAGCAAAAAATTACGGTCCAATAAAAAGCTAACACGTGACCGTTGTTAAATTGTTGTCAAATTTTAGTTGTTAACATATCGCGATACTTTGCAAAATTACACGTATTATAGGATGAGCTAGAAAGTTATTCAATATGTACACGGACGTAAAAATGTTCCTAAAATCTTCTTACTAGTGTAATGGAAAGATCATGAATATAATCATGTGATGCAATTCTTGATAAGTTTAAATGACCAATTTGATAAAGTAAGATCAAACATTCTCAGGATGAATCCTTTACCTGCCATAACAAATTTCAACAAGAAAACAATTTATTACAAAAAGCTTGTTAGGAAACATGAATATAATTAATACAGTTAGTTTAACCTCAGGATCTAGTGTGTCCTATAGCTATTATTGTAGAAATATTCGTACTGAGTAGAAGAATTGTTTTAGTAAATATGGATATCCAATCATTAATTTTTTATTTATTAGATGAAGCTCTCCTGGGTCTTTTTATGAAGGGAAGTCATTAGGTAAAAGCAATTATAATAATAACAAAGTATGTTTCCACTATAATATCATGATTACACTATGACTATCCTTATAACCATCGATTCTAAAAGTCACAAGGAGCCATCATGAATAATATAATTGCAAAGAGAAACGTCTTTGAGAATAATAATAGGAAAGCACAATAAAATCATACCAATGACTTGAAACTTACTCCACAACACCATCAAACTCTTTGCTTAATTTCTTACAACACCATCAAACTTACATTTAGTTTGTGCTATTAGTTAAACATGATCAAGTAACATGGATATTTGCTTTGTTGCCATTAATCATGCCACTTCATCCTTGTAACATTTTACATTCTACAAAGAAATTAATCACATTATTGTTAAACATCCAAATGGCCAACAAACCATAAGTAATTTTTTTAGAAATAATATAACTTACTTATTTCTTATTTCTTTATGATGTCTTACTTATTCCCTTGTTTTCATTGTCAACTAATTTTCTCGAGTGATAAATGTCTAATACTGGACACAACCACCAAGAAGATGATTGATACAATTGACGCAAAAAGTGGGTTATACTTTTAATAAATCTCATCCATGTATAAAAAGCACATAGACATATAACATCACCTAAGCCTACCCTTTCGTTCGAGTTTGCAAATTATGCAACAACATTACCTTATATTTTAATTTTGTAAAAGATTGTGTATGTGAGACTTGTCATGTGGCTAAAAACAAATGTCTTTTTCTATATGATTTATTTTCTTGCCCTCAATCCTTTTTATTTGTTGCATGTTGGTATTTGGGGGTTTACTATGTAACTTCTATTCATAGTAAAAAAATATATTTTAACCATTGTTACGATTTTTCAATGTTTTTTTGGATTTTTCATGTGAACTAAAAGGATGAAACTCAAACATGTGTAGAAACTTATTTTCAGTGGTACTTTGAATCCCAAGTGAAAATAATTAGGTGTGATAATTGATTACTCATATTTTATACATACATATATAATTTTATTCTAAAATGAATGTATTTTTCATACACTTTATTTTTAACTTTTAGCTCATTTTCTTTTAATAATAACTAATTGGGTTCAGCATATACGTTTACTTTCTTTGTATCTTCAGTTCATTTGATCTTTACTCACTACTTTAGTAATACTTTTTCCATAGATATTACTCTTGGTTGATTCTAATTGTATTAAATTCTAAATTTTCAAAGCTTCAAAAATGGACATATGGTTGATTGGATTTGGAATTCCCTTTTATTTTGTATGATTTTTTGTAATTGAGGTGAATTTGTTGAAATTTTGTAAAGGAACTCATGTAGATTAAATTATTTTTTATTAATTTAAACTTTTCTAATTAAATTTATGAACCTAATTATAGTCTACATTTGGACCCATGTTTACATGTCAAAGTTTATTGCTTTAAACTAAGAGGGAGAAATCATTTACTAAATTTTTTAGTTTCAGATTTTGTCTTTTCATCTCCTTTTATCTTGATTTTCGTTTTTGTCTATTCCATTTTCCATCTTATTCTTTAAAATTCGTTTGGTGTTCTTTATCCATGAAAAACAAAATCTTGAGGATAAATTCACGAAATGAAAATTAAATAAACCAAATTAGTTTTTACACCAATTGTTTGATTCTCCATGTTTGTTATTCTCTTATCTAATTTATGTTTTACTCGCAAATTATGTTTTTATTTTAGAAATCAAATTAAGAATTAATTAAATCTTGAGTTGATGAAGAAATACAAATTAGATTGAATAATAATTTGATTTAAGTTGTATAACTAATTTAGTTGATTAACGGAATCTAGTAATTGTTCAAAATTGACTTTGAATATTTAGATAATTATAATAAGATGATTATTTGGTTCTTGAATATATTGATTAATCTATTTTCATTTTCTTATTTTCAATTATAGATTTTTGTTCATTCTTTAATTTTCATTTTACATTTCTAAATCCCTAAAAGGTTACCTTGTGTTTAGAGGAGGGATTTCAATAAATTTAAAAGATTGAAATATTGAATAACTTAAAATTGAATTTTCTTCATTTATTTAATAGTTTGTTTGGATGGAGTAATTGAAAAATCCTAGATTTTAATTTTCTTGTTTGGATAAAGTAATTTAATTTATTTTTAAGACAAAATTATATTTATCCTTTAGTTTGAGTTAACATGGTTTGACCTTTGGCTTATGTCGACTTGTGACCTACGTTGACTCATCTCGATCATCGAACTGACTGACTTGTCTCGACCTTTGTTAACGGTTGATTTCACCGTTATTGGAGAGTAAATTTTGATAACAAATGAACCCTTTTTTGACATATGAGCTAACTTGTTCTCTTGTTTTTAGCTTATTTTGGTGAATAAGAGAGTTGAGGTTATACTTGAAGATTTTATCACTAAGTAGGAAATTGGGATGAATTGGAAGAGGAGTTAAATGTCATGAAGTTGGAACTCAGAAAGGACAGAAAGAGCACCAGAAGAGAAGGCTGCTAAAGGTCGCAGGACGCTTGGGAGCCCTCCTCTAGGGCCCTCAGTGCAGAAGTCTCGCATTCACGCCTGAGCGTCCTTTCAGGGATGTTGAGTGCCAATCTTCTTGTAACGTTTCACGCTTGGACGCCCTTCCTGGGGCGTTGAGCGCCACTCCTCTCGCAAGCTCGCTTGGGCGCCCTAAGTAGGGGCGCTGAGCGGTGTCAACGTTGGCCCATGATCCAATTCAGCTCTATTTAAGGACTTGGACGTCCTAGAGGGAGTATCTTTTGACAGAATTGACACAAATTCAGATTTCTCAAACTCTCTACAGGTAGAAGTGGATGCGGAAGCTCTCTTCTTCGGTTTTTAGGGTTTATCTTTCATTCTCATTCCATTGTTCATCTAGTTTCCTCATGACAAGGGGGAACTAAATTCAGTTTGTTGTTGGGGGATGATTTGTAAACTCTCATGTATTTGAATTGATTTCAATTTATTTATGCTTCTTTCATTAATTGTTAGGGTTATTCTTCTTTGCTCTATGCTTGTTATGTTTAACTCATTCATGACATGATCATTGGTTTTCGTGATATGGACACATACGGGGAAACCTAGATCTTAACAACCTTCGACCCAGGCCAACTCCGCTCGACCATCGGTTGTGATTGAATTGGCTAAACCTTTGGGTTAGCTCAACTCAGCTTGAACTTTGACCCAATCTGACTGGACTCTACCAAACTAGGCTCGATCTTCGGCCTGACCCAACTAGGCTACACCTTCGGCCTAAGTCAACGGCTCATCCTATGACCTTATTGACATAACTCATCCTTCATCCAAAGCCCGACTTGACTGGACCCGAGCCCTTTTCGACCTTCGACCCGAGCCCGAATCAAATCGAAGTTCTACCAGGACTGACTCGGCACAACTTTTGGCTCGGGTCAACTTGGCTTGACCTTCGACCTAGGTTTACTTGACACGACCTTTGACCTAAGCCTACTCGGGTCGACCTTCGTCCCTAATTGGCTCAGCTTGAGCTTCAGCCTGGACCCACTCGTCTTGATCTTTGTGTTGCTCGACTTTTCTCAATCTTCAATCCAAAATTACTCATATAAACCTTTGGCTCGAGCTAACATGTTTGAACCTTCAACTTGAGCCAATTCTTCATCAAATATTGTTTGATTCAAATCAATTTGACTTTCACCTTGAGTCAACTTTGGTGAGCCTTGACTCCAAACTGACTCGACTGAGCTTTTAGCCTTAATCGTCTAGATTGAGCCTTTGACCTAAGCCGACTCGTCTTGATCTTCACGAGTGGAGTGAAGTCTAATTTCAAATTTCTTATATTTTTTGGGGTATCTGAAATTCTTCTATCTAACTTCCAAACTTTCTTAAATTTAAATTTCTTTCCAATTACTTTGTACAAACAAGTCATTTTAGTGAGAAGCATTTTAAATTCTTCAAATAAATGAATTACTATTATAAATTACCTCATCCAAAAACAAAAATAGAATAAAGTATAAAAAAGATTATAAAAAATTGAATACAATAAAAATGTGTCTTTTAATACTCTATCTAGATTATACGTTATATTACAAATTTGTAGAAGAAATTAATTTATTTGATTTCAAGTATGTGAGTGAATATCAATAATGAAGCATAATTCATCATGCATTAATTTTGTGCTACTTTTATGATACCATGAAACCACCTATGATCTCAACTTACTTTATGTTTTTGTTTGCCTTTGGTACACCAATACCATTATGATAGCAACCCTCCAATCAAAGGTGGTCCAAAAGCTAGAAGAGAGGTTCTGGTGGTTTGGTCCTTAGGTATGATTTATGGAATATTGTAGGCAAGGGATAAGGATTTGCAGAAGCTACGGATGTAAGGGGCAAGCTCATGACCTATGTAACCCAATCTCTTGTGTGTTTTGTTTTTTATGATGACAACAACAAAATTGTTTCTATATGTTTCTTGCACGACAACTGAAACATTTTTGATGGAAGCAGCCTCCACGTTCAAGACTGGAGCGGCTCCTTGGACAGAATGACGCAGCGGAATGAAGAATGGTTTGAAGGAGTTCGGCGCATGCAAGGTGTTTGTCAGAATGCGTGACAGTGTTTGGATGTGTGTGTGAGGTAGAGTTCTAACTCAGATGGCCTTCCAACGGGGAAGGGAGCTAGAGGGAGACAAGCTAAAATAGCTTTAAGCAATGAACTTGAGAGAATGGCTGGATTTCAGCAGCATTTCATTATCAAACTCAAGTTACCTTTACAAGTGATTTGGCTTCTCTTTTATAGATGAAGAGAAACTTGCCTAGCAAGCTACTGAACATATTAGCAATGTACATGAAGCTCTATAAGAAGTGTGTAGGAGAAGCTATACAGCTGGCCATATGTTCCATACGGTAAACATTGAAAACATGCTTTAAAAGAAAGTGGAAACGCTGGTTTGCTTGGTTGGCCGTATGTTGTATATCAGCTTTGCTTTTCCAATCCAAAAAGCACTTCCTTTCTTCCTTTCTTTACCTCCTTTGCTTCCCTTAGTTCACCAAGCTTCTTTGGTTGATTGGCTATGGTTTTCCACTCTTATTAGTGACCTACAAAACAAGGTAAATGTATTTAGTTAAAGAAAACATTCTAAGACTTAGAAAGAAAATATTAAGTCCTTTATTCAACTTCCCTTTCTTGGTCTTAGAGTAAAGTTGATACTTCTTTAGATGGAAAGTCCCTAAAGGGGTTGCCATCAGTTTTAATATGCATAGTTGCATTTACATGTTTGTTAGTGCTTGAACTGATTGGTTTGCATACTTACTATGGTCATACATGTGTTTATATTTGTAGTATGCATATTCATGTTTTTGAATGACAAAACTACTTGCACAATGCATATATGTATGAAGTAATCGATTACAATGTTTATGTAATCAATTACGTTCATCAGATCTCAGCTAATGCTTAAATTGTGGCAAACCTACAAGTTTTCACCGATTACATTATATGTATAATTGATTAAAACTCGTGCCTTTGCTAACATTTGTTTGTTGTGTGCAGTGATGAGTTTTCAGTAGAAAAAGTTTTCAAAATTGCTTAATAGTAATACTTAACCAATTACACAATTTCCTTCATCAGTTAAATCTGGTACATCTTGAAAACTGTTTTCGTTTTAAGTCTTAACTGTCATAAAAGTCATATTTTGAATTGTTTTGACTTACAATAAATGTGCAATCGATTACATTAATTGCGTAATCAATTAAATATGTTTTGATGTAAATCTGGTATAGTACTGTTAAATTCTTAACCAATTACATTAATTTTGTAATCAATTAAAAAGCGTCAAACATGAGGAAATCTATATATTGACGCATAACACATTGCATTAATAACTTTTGAGCATTTGAATTTTAATATCTGATATAAGAGAGTCGAGAAAAAGATTTTGCAGGTATGTTGTTTCTCTAAGAATTGAGATACTAAAGTTTTGTAGATTTGAAGGATTCTTGAAGGATTGCTTTGGACTTTTATTGGCTGATCAATCATCCGCACATTGAGGTGTTTTCTTTCTAGATCTTTAAGATCTGGATAAAATAAAATTGACTTTTATTTTGTTTTAATTTTTTTTAATTAAATATTTATTTATGATATAATGTTGAGTGATAAAAGGTTGCTTTGTTATTCTCTTTTGCATGCTGAATCTTTATATATTATTTTGAGTTCATTATTTTTAGGAGAGGAAAGAGAACATAGTTTATTTGTTATCTCTTATTCTACGAGATAGAGCGTTGACTAGTTAGTTTATATTTTTTTTCCCTCTCTTATTGGGTTGTGCGAACGTGAGTCGTAGGGGATCAATTAGTTAGTTTTTATTTTTTTATTTTTCTCCATGTACAAAAGGTGGAAAAGATAGAATGACAACGGAAAGGATTTGGAGATATTTAAAGGATATTTTAGAAGGTTTAAGTTACATCTAGGGTATTTAAGTTCTGTTTAGAGTTGAAACTGATAAGATTTACACCAGCCGTGAGAATATTAGAAAAGAAAACCCTAGCTCACTATTTCTTACCAAAACGCTTGGGGAGAGACCGTTAGCAGCTCAGTGAGTGTACAGAAGGTTTAGGAAGCCAAATCGTGAAGAATCAAAAGCTTGAGCAAAGCCTCTGGAGTTCAGGTAAGGGGAGTGACTATGATTTATCTATACATGCATGGAGTTTGGGTGATGGTTTTGAAAATAACGTGATGTTTGGTAGCAAGAGAGTTGTGTATATAGATATTTATGAATGTTTATGCGTTTGCTAAGGATGAGAATCTCGTTAGCGTAATAGGGGTAGGTAGGGCTGGGCATAATTCACCAAACTGTACTGGAACTACAATTAACTGAATTATATTATACTTTAAAAAACTAAACTTATTTTAACTAAATCTAATTAAACTATTCTGCAGTTCAGTTAAAACAAACTGAACTTTACACAGTTTAAGTGCAGTTAACTGTGAACCACAGTTTCTCCCTAACTGAGAATTTCACCCCCAAATTGAAAACACTTGAAGCTAGGGTTCGAGAGGATTGAGAGAAATTGGAAGAGAGTTCCATGGTTCCTTCGCGATGATGGATTAGGAGGCTCGATTCAATGGACCAGAGGCTGCCTACAAAGATTGAAGCTACAAAAGTGGATGATTGAGGGGCGCGAACAAAACCTTTTTTTAAAGCTGGTGCGAAGTCACTCGAAGAGGAGCGCGAAGCATGGTTTGGGTTTTTCTTTCCCTTCCCTTTTTCCTTCCTTTAGTTTTTCTGTAAAAAAAGTTGTATAATAGTTTTTTTGTGGGGTTAGTTTTGATTACTCTAGGTTCTTTTTCAGTTTGATGGTGATTAGAAGATAATAGTTTTCAATTTTTGAGCAGTTGAAGGCTCGCCGCCGTTCGAAGGCTCGCCGTCGTCGAAGGTTCACCGTCGAAGGCTTTGCCACACTCTACCGTAACACTTCTCCTTTAGCTGGAACTGTGCAACCCAAAGGTAATAATGTTTTTCCCTTTCCCTTTCAAAAGGGATATATGTTATGACTTTCTTGCATTATAAAGGAGTGTTTGTTTTAAGACCTTATTGTGGAGTCATTGTATCTGTGAATGATCTTTGCTTTTGCTAAAAAATTATGCTTTATATTGGAATGTTTGTGTCATAAATCTGTTGCCTCTGAGTCAGAGTGCAAGGAAAGGGGGGAGGCTGGGATGAAGCTTAATTTTGTGGTTGAATGATTCTCACTCTTGTGGTATATGGACATGGTTAACAAGATTTGTTGATACAATGTAGAATAAAAATTCATTGATTTCAGCATATCATTTATCATTGATTTAGCAAGAAAAATAAATGTTCTTTCTATTCTTCATAAGTCAATGTTAGGTTCTTATATTGGAACATTTAGATTTTGGACTTTGAACCTAAAGTCAACGTTTACTTGAAAAACTCAGCAACTAAGGATTAGATATTTATGCACACTAACAAATTCTTGTCTAGGAACAAAGATATACACTAAAAGTCGATTTGGTAGGTAAGAAAGAAGTAGAATGGACGAAGCAGGAATGGTAGAATGAATGAAACAGAAAAGGCACATGAAAACAGATTAGAAATAAATCAAACAACCAATATTGTTTTCACTCTCTCCCTCCTATTTTCATTCTACCAAACAATGTATAAAGTATAGTCTCATACCATATACCCCTTTATTCCTTATGTGGTTAGGATTTTTTCCTCATGTTTTTATAGTTCTTTATTTTACCTTTACTGCTATGTTAGGAATATGTTACAGCTTAAATTATATCGTTGCAACTTACCCTTCATTGCTCAATTTTTTAATCTTTACGTTTGGCTTGTGAGTATGCATTGGAAATTCTAGTTTCTGCATATATAATTTTAGCAGTCCAGTTAATTAGTTCTGTTTTAGCATTTACCCCATCAGAGGATTTTTCATTTCAATATTTAGTTCAATCTAGTTGTAGTTCAATATTAAAGTAAAAAATAATGGTGTTTTTTTCATTCTGGTAGCTTCCAGATCTTAGTAAATGAATTACTTCTGCCATCCCATTTCCATACACCTTCTTGGAAATTTCTAAATTTGTTTTCAGAGTTTATCACAACACTTTCATCAATGTAATGATGTGATTTCTGAATTTGTTTTCAGACCATATATCATCATCAGCATTTAGATAAATTTGCCTTTTGTTTGATTGAGCTCTTAATTAATGTAGTGACGTGAATGTCGGAAACGGTAGGAAACCCTCACACCAAATACTTTTAAATGATAATTTACCTCCTTGTATCGATTTCATAGTCAACTGAGAATAGTAAAGGTCGATCAGATGTTTGGGGACATTTTACTAAACAAAAACCTTATCTGAGAAGAAGGGCTAAATGATTCGTGTGGATTGATAATAGTTGACTGGTAAGAAGGGGATGAGGCAATCATTTGGCGAGATGTAAAGAAAATCTAATAGAGAAGCATTCAAAAGGCAAAGCTTTTATACAACTACAGAAGTTATGTGTTAGCCCGTCCACCAACCTATTCTAAATTTGACAAAATGCATCTAGACTGACAGTGGTGAAGATAGGTTTGTGAAGTCGAGCTTCCTTTTCGAGTTGTGGAGGAAATGAGGACTTAGTGACTTGTATGTCCTTAGCAACCACGATTTGAAGTCCATCCCGCAGTAACATGAGGCGATGGGTGAATGTGGGAACTCAATTGAAGGAGAAAAAGAAAGTTGAAAATAATGTTTCATCAAAGTCGGTGAGAGAGTTGTTTAATACAGACAATGGACTTTTCAATCCAAAACCTATTACATGAGGTTAACGATCACTTTATTTGATAATGATGAAAACTTCAAAAGAAAATTTGAATTTTTCTCAAACACGGGGACATTAGGGGGAAACGTTAGGGTGTCTAACGCCTCCTAAAACTTGTTGGAAGTGCTTGTTTGCCCACACAATTGGAAAAGGAAACACATTTCTCTATACTTTTGATGCGGATCCTAAAGAACTTGATAAATTTGAGCAAGTGAGATTATATGACAAAATTTATATATTTTTATTTATATTTTAAGTTTCAAAATTATGAAATATTAATTTATTCTTTGTAGAGATAACATCTCAAGATGAAGTGGGCCCTTCAGTGCGCTTGCATTAATTTGGATGATGAGCTTTGTACACAATTGTGTTAGTATCTAAAGTTGATTGGAGTCTATTTCATCATATTCTTGTTTCATCACGAAGTCTATGCTACAGTGCTTTTATGACTCCACTCCTTTGGAAGGATACTTAGTTAGGGTAAGATCTTTAACATTTCTTTTTCTTTCCATTGAAATGTATGCAATGCATGGAAGCACTAATTGTTGCGTTATTTCCTTGTTTAGGTTCTGCCGGATCTCAATGTAGATCCTTGAAAAACTATTGTGTAAGTTAAATACTAGATAAAAAAAAAAAGTGAATAGTAAATTGGTGAACTAGTTAAAAGGGAATAGTAAAAAGTGAATAGTAAAAAAAAACAAAACAATTTTGGAAAGGAATAGTGTTCACGTGTTGGCGATCAGAATGTAGTCAAATTGCAATAATAAAAATGATTTGTGTAATAGTAAAATGAATAAAAAAATGAATAGTTTAAAAATGATAGTAAAAATGAATAGTACATTTTTTTGCTTATAAATAGGCCAAGGGGGGAGCTGGAAAATGTTACACCAAAGAACTTAGAAAATTCTTGAGAGAAGAGGTTGGAGAATTTCAAAGGGGATAGTTCTGGAAGTTTGCAGAGGACGAGTGGTATTAAGTCTGTATTAGAGGTAGGGGAGCTAACTTTGAGTATGGTCTCTTTGTATTATCTTGAGTCTTGGATATCTATATTTTGCTTGTTGCTATGATCTTAATTTGAAATATGGAGATATTTGTGTCGTGTATGATCTTAAATTTGTAAATGAGAGTTATACTTGTGTCGAATATCCAAGTGTGATAGTTGTAAAAAAGTATGTTAATGTATGCACTGATGTATTATTGCCTTGTTTGTTTGTATTGTGAAGATTAGAAAGTGTTACGCTTGCCAGCAGGCTGTCCCACTTTATGTTTTTTTTTTGTGTTCTTTGAGGATTAGAAATGTCTATAAGGATGTTTTTCTGTCCAGTATTTTTTTTTCATGTCTTTCCCAATTTTTTTTCTTTTAATTTTATTGTTATTTTGAAGGATTAGAAATTGTCCTTACCGGATCTGCCAGATTCAATTTTCTGTTTCCCCAAACTTTCTATTGCTTCAGTTATTTATTTTATTGCACTTTTGGAAGGATTTAGAAGTTGTCTAACGGCTCTTGCCAGATTCAAACTTCTTGTTTCCCCAGACATAGTTCTTGCTTTACTTATTTATTTTATTGATTGTGGAAAGGATTAGAAGTTGTCAACCGGCTCTGCCAGATTTCAACTTTGTATTTCCCCAGACAATGTATTGTTCTCTGTTTATTTAATTATATTGTATTTTGGGATGGATTCAGAAGTTGCTACCGGCTGCCAGATCTAAACGTTATGTTTCCATGAATTTTTATATAAGATTATATTCTTATGATTGCAAAATATTGTATTCTCTATGACAATGATAGTATATTCATTATGGGTAATTGTTTAGAAATTATCTTGTATGATTCTATTCATGAATGAGTTTCTTGCTGAAATGTGATCTTGTTGGAAGGTTCTGGGAGTAGGATTCTGTAATCACTGTAATGATTATTAAATAGATTAGTGATACTATTTGAGGTTGTTTGTAACGAGGAAGTAAAAATAGTAAAATTAGGCATTTTAGATTAGAGCATAAAGCGGACAAAGGTAGATCAATTTAAATATAAATAAATTGTTAATTGTGAAGGCATCCTTGTTGGTAGGGATAGAGGAACCTTATGACAAACCTGAGTGTGGCCAACATCCCTGATCATAGAGGCAGACCCTGGCCTGTCCAGTAGTGGATAGTAATATGTGTGGGTCGAAGGTGAGTTGATGCGTTCAGAACATCTGGGTCCTCTCGGTGACCAATTGGGTTAAAGAAAGATCTTATTTGGAGGAATTAAAATTTAAATAAGTTAATTGGATGCCATAAAGTATCATGGTAAAAACTCTATATATTGTATTTTATCTTACATTGAGCTCAGACTTTATACCGTAGTGGTAAGATATGAGGAAATGTTTTGATGATCTAGAATCTGAATTGGTGAAAATATGTTGATGTGATACTCGTTATGGTCAAAGTGAGTTATATATGAGTATGATAGGCTGGACGATTATGTTTTAATTTATTGACACCCAAAAGGTATTTGTCAAATTATGACTAGAGAGATGAAGATTGAGTAAGTTATGTGGAGAAGACGATTATGAATGTTGTTTGATGTGAGAAAGTTTGGAGTGGATAAGAGTAGGTATGAAATGTTGAGATGATGAAAGTGGAGTGCATATAAGAAATGTATTGCTTATGGAAATGATGTTTCCTACGGGAAAGTGTATGTTGGTTATACATGAGAGCTTGGTATGAACAAGAGAGTAACACCTGAGGGTAATGAAAGCAGGCAGCAAGTGGTCTGACATAAGGCTTTGCATAACAATATGTGGTTCATACAGTTATAGAAGAGGGCAGAAGGCGGCGGACCTAAGGCTTCAGAGAGTAAGACATAGTAACGGTGATGCTAGGAAGGCAGAGCAGAGCGGCGTGGACCAAAGGGCTTCGTGAGATAAGCTAGTATAAATTAAGGTTTATGAAATGAGGAAGATGATTTTGATAATGATGAATTAATGAATGGGGTGGTAGACGTATGGTAGGGGTAATGATTTTGAGTAATTTGTAGAAATAAAGATTAAAACTATTCTATTACAAGTTTAATGAGTTGATTTGATATGGGGTTACCGTATTTGTTTATGTATGATATATAACTAATGTTATATGTGATTAGATAATGTGCAGAGAGTGTGGTTGAAAAAGCTTAGAGATGAGAGAGATGGGTGAAACCTGTCATGGATTTTTTGTAAAAAGAACTAAATTTGTCACAGCTGGGAAGATTATGTTGTTGTGTAAAATGAGATCAGTAACCAAGCACATGCGAAATGTCACAAAACCAGGTCGTGTGAAGACTATATTGTTTAAGTTGTAAGTTTGGTATTGTACTTTGGAAGTAATTGAAATAAAGTGTGAGGTTATAGGAGCATTATCGAATTAATTAGTTCTACATTCAGAATACCCTTTAAAATATTTGGGTGGGGTGTTACATTATGGTATCAGAGCAATGGTTTTCGAAAGTATTTTGGGACTATGGGGAGTGAAATTATTATTCTTTGTAAAACTATTAATGGTTATGATGAAAATGACTATTTGGAGGAAATTGATATCATATGCTAAATTGTATTGTTATCTTTTTGAAGAAAGAAAGAAATATTTAAAAACTCGACAAAGATGCAGCAACAACAGTTGATCAAGTCGTACTCAAAATCATTCTAGCTTGAAGATTCTTAAGGCATGATCCTCCAACTAAATTAATGGGGAGGCTATCCGGATGAGGCTGGACTCTTGGCTAAGGCAGAACGAGAAGATTTTTCGGTTAATAACTTGCTCAGAAGAACAAAAATTAACTTATGCATCATTTCTTTTGGTGGGGGAGGCTGAATATTGGTGGGAAAGTATGCAACAGTTGATGCCGGTTCGTGGTGGGCTGTGATGGTGAATTGGGGGAGAACTTTAGATAGGTTCTTGAAAAAAAATTTCCAAATAGTGCAAAATTTGCAAGGAGGCGGAGTTCCGACCTTACAAACAAAGGAGGGTATAAGTACAAGAGTAGTGTAAATTTCATTTATCTCGAGGTGTATACTAGAAATCAACAGAAGAATGGAGATGTCGAAAATTCGAGGGAGGACTAAGGCATGAACTGAAGAAGGTACTTATGCCATTGGAAATACAAGAGTTTCCAGCATTTGTAGAGAAAGCCAGAATGATAGAATTGTTGGAGTTTGATCCAAGTAGAGTTTCCAGACTTGCAAAGGGAGAATCTTCAATGAAATTCAACAAAAACCTATGAAAAAAAAACCAGGCAATTATCATATCGAGGAACAGTGAAGAGGTGGGAGTGTGAG